>CM059280.1:8123445-8168445 GCA_030347295.1 Setipinna tenuifilis | reverse complement strand
GGACTAGTATTTAACAGTTTCGCTCTACATGGAGAATCCCTCCTCTAGTACAATGATATTTCCACGTAGTGGAAAAACCACAAATTATGCATTAGTCCTCATTTAGGCCACATTTGTTCCTGTTTCATGTGTATGTTGTCTGTAGTATTTGGATAATAAAGAACTGAAAATGATTTCCATTCAAAGAAGTCAGTAGAGTTTATCAGGCTGTTCACAAGACCGCCTGTCATTAGGATCAATTTGGAAGTGATCCTTTCAGATCACCACAAGCTATTGTGATGTTAACATAAAAAAGCGGATTTCGCTTGTGCTGTTTAAGTTAATTACATTCCTGTAAGATTTTGTGAAGTATTGTCATTAAATGGCTCTCTGGTAAAGCCCTAAGCTTGGGTTTAGAGACTGTCTGGTGAGTCAGTCCTTTTGTGAGGTCTTGTAGCCCCTCTCGAAAAGCGTGCATTTTCAAGGGAGAAATTATAGAGGTAGCCTGACATCCAGATTTGGCGGTAATTGCAGCAAATTTGTGTTGTAATCTCCCAGCAAAGAGGGTGACTGCCACTGCTTTATCCTTCCAGGACTTCGTCAAGCCTCTCACAATGATCACAAGTCTGCAAAACAAGTCAACAAAGGGGGGGACGAGCCAAAAATCTCTCTCTCTCTCTCCTCTCTCTTCTCTCTCTCACTCTCACTCTCTCTCTTTCTCTCTCCGCTACTTCGCTTCGGTAAGGATGGGAGTGGAATTAATGGTGGCTAGGGGGCACACTCCATTATATTCCGAATGTTTTTCTGCGGTGCTCTTTTTCTTACTCCCACACACACTCACTCTCTCTCTTTTTTTTCTTTTCTTTTCTTTCTAGTTGCTCTCTTTCACTCTCACCCCCTCTGACGAATAGATCCTCGAGACTTTCCGCTCCTCCAGTGCCTTGCTTATGCAGGAGCTTTGTAATGGTTTCCGTGTTGTGAGCGATTGAGATGTCTGTGCGCTAATGGGACATTGTCCGATCCTTGAGCATGTTGGTAATGAATGTGCACTTAGGCCATGTTAATGGGACTGGGTGCCAGCGCTCTTCCTGTTAAGAGAAAAATAGGGCCATGGGAGATATTTATGCGCTCAGGTGTTTCAAGGTATCTGTTGAGGTGATGTCTGGGGAGGGTGATCGGAGAAAATTGATTCCACATTACCACACCTCCCTTGGTGTCAAGGGCCAAACTGTTGTATTGTTCAAGCCAGCCTGCCGTGTGTGTGTCTGTGTGTCTGTGTGTCTGTCTGTGTGTCTGTGTGTCTGTCTGTGTGTCTGTCTGTCTGTCTGTCTGTCTGTGTGTCTGTGTGTCTGTCTGTCTGTCTGTCTGTCTGTCTGTCTCCGTCCGTCCGTCCGTCCGTCGTGGAAATTAACAGTGAACTGCTCCTTACAATTACAAGTTGCTGACAATAAATGATGAAATTCACCAGTCAATTTCATATTTTACTAGCATTTGGATGGCCGCTGGTGCAAATTTTCCATTCCTGGTGTGTGTCTGTCCGTCAGTCCATCAGTCCGCCACAGTCCAGTGGTCTTTTGCCTTTTCGTGACAAACCTCGTGTCACTAGGCAGTGTACTGACAGAGAAGGAAAGACCCTGTCTCTTTGCCCAGTGCAGTGTCTAAAGTCCTGTTTTCGTTCCAGAGTCACTAAACTCCATGCTTAATGTACGAAAGAATTGTGAATGGACAGTCAAGACTGTATGAAAGTTTAATGAGTTGGCAGTCTGCACAGATTTGGCTGGCTGCAGTGTGGAATGGTTTGGAATATTAAGTGCATCCACGGTGAAAGGTGTGTCAGATGAGCCCTCTTTTCCCTCATCCTAGTCTAGGGGAAAAAAGAAAAGGAGGAAGAGCGTGGTGCTAAATTTTGATGTTGCGTTTGGCAGCTCGGAGATGCAGATGGTTCACTGGAGCTTGACAAAAAAGCCCACAGTCAGACTGGCATCACCCATTTTCTTTTAGCCTCACACAGAGCGCGCATAACAATGTTGTCATTGTGTCTGACTTGGTTTTTTTTTTTGTTTTGTTGTTTTTTTTTTGTCTCCAAATGTCCTTGTCTGTAATACTGTATTCTGTTATGATATTTGAGAGTGTCTGCATGTTGGTCAACTAAGGCAGAGGGAAGCCAGGGAGACATTCAGAAGAGGGTGAAGCGAGAGAGAAGGAGAGAGAGAATGAGTGAGTGAAGCACTGGGGTTTAAAGGAAAAGACAGGAATGTGAGACGCAGGCTCCATTGTCTCATGTGGAATATCGCTTATCTCCTGCTTTTGGGTGTTTGGAACTCTTATGCAAACATTCCTTCCTGCCTTCCTGTCCCCAACGATTCTAGGCCTCGCTGTACATTCCATCAATCTCCAGGAGAGAGAGAGGACACCTGTCTCTTTACTATGCACCTCGCGGCGCGCGCGCACGCACGCTTCAGTCCACGCGCAGAGACAAAAGCCACCTTTATCAGACTCCCATCCGCGCGAATGAAATCAATGCTGCCGACTCTGTTTAGCACTGTTTAGATAATTGTCTTAGTCTGTCTGGAATGTAATTACTCCATCACCCTTTCTATACATTAATCTCCCACCTAACCCCAATTTCAGAGTTGGCGCTCTCTAAGGAGACAGATAAGCAACAATTAGTCATGCAGTGAGCTAAATTAATTAGTATGCATAATTGAAATGAAGCTGTTCAGAGTCGTAGCATGAGGGCCCGGCAGCCAGCCTTGCATCGCTCGCTCTCTCTCTCTCTCTCTTTCTCTCTCTCTCTCTTTCTCTCTCTCTCTTTCTCTCTCTCTCTTTCTCTCTCTCTCTTTCTCTCTCTCGCTCTCTTTCTCTTGCTCTCGCTCTCTCTCTCTCCTTCCACACAGAACACTCCCTGCAGTAGTAGGGAGACTGCAGAGAGCAAAACTGGGGATATTTATTCACCATTTACAAGCGATATAGCGCATTGCATTTTGTTTGTGTATGTCAGTCTTTCTTTTTTATTTCCTTGTTTCTGCCTCAGCATGCAAACATCTGATCTGACGCATTGAAGACAGACACCCACATAGACACAGCCACTTGGCAGCTCTAAATGAGTGTTATTGTTGCTGGATATTAGCTTGTTTTTTTTTAACAAAGCAGAGGAGCTCCGGGTATCTTTTTGAGTCACTTGGCCTTTTATAAATTCTGTAAATAAACAAAAAAGTAAAAGTTCACCACATTGTTGTAATGGATTTAAAATGTCTTTTGTCTCTCTGTCTCTCTCTCTTTCCCTCTTTCTTCCCGCTCTCCTGTGTTCCGCAGCATCGATAAAGTGTCCAAGGTGGCGTCTCCCGTGCTGGTCATCCACGGCACGGAGGACGAGGTTATCGACTTCTCGCATGGCCTGGCCATCTACGAGCGCTGCCCGCGGGCCGTGGAGCCCCTGTGGGTGGAGGGCGCCGGCCACAACGACATCGAGCTCTACGCCCAGTATCTGGAGAGGCTCAAGCAGTTCATCTCCTTCGAGCTGCCCGCTTCTTGAAAAAGACACACACACACACACACCTCGCTGCCACCCTCCGCCCCTGGACCACCACCCCTCCTTGCCCCGCCCGGCCCCGCACCCCCCACCCACCTACCCCACCCTTCTGCTCCCAACCCAACCCCCATGTTCAGTCAGTAGACCCCGACGCACATATGTGAACTGGTCCTCTGTGGTAAAAGGAGGTCGAGGATCAGATCAGTATTTTGCACTTGCTACCGAAAGCTGAACATTTCCCCAGCCTCTTGAAGATGATGATTGCTGATTGCCCACTTTGTCTCTGTTAAGGGGTTGTGACTGGTTGGGGATGGGGGGGGAGGGGAGGGAATGCATTTTAAATAATTTTGAAGTGACTTTGTATTCTTTTTTTATATACCTGACAAAGAACACTGACATTTTTTTGCACCTCACTTGCGTATTAAACCTTTAGTTGTTATTTTCTTTTCTCTCTCTTTTTTTTGATTGATTTTGTTTTGATTACCCACGAAAGGGTAAGCAAATGCACTTTTTTTGTGCTGAAATTTTCAGGTGATTGCTCTTTTTTATGTTGTCGTTGTTGTGTTGTGTTTTTTTTTTTTCCTTTCATTTGTTAATTTTCTTTGGCATTCCATTTTAATCTCCTTGCAGAGAATGAGAGGAATTCAGTCGTTTTTTTTATATTATCTTTGCGTGGCCAGTGTGTATGTGGTATGACTACACTACCCAGGGAACACTCCTCAACAAGAATCTTAAGCTGTGCTGTTGACAACTAGAACACCTGTGGTAAAGACTCCTGATTTCATTGAAGCATCACAATGTACTGTGTGGCACTTGGGGGGGGGGGGGGCAGTGGGTTGATGGGGGAATGGGGTATTGGGTGGGGAGGGCTGTGCTGTGGGGCTCTGACAAACGATGCTTCATCTTACTGTTGCAATCAGGGCATTCTGTTGGGACACATGCTGTGTGTCCACGTCCAACTAATTCATGACATGATGGTGTGTACAGATCAGTGTGAAATAATTGTATTTATTTATGGGTTTTTTTCTGTTATTGGAGGAGGATCACCACTACATCAAAAGCCTTATGTCTTTTGACATTCTGCTCCAACATTCCTTTAAATACATTTTAGGATGTGGGGTTTCCATGACGTGACGTTTTTGAGATGGGGGTACTGCAAGCTGCTATTTGTTGGATAAATCACTGTGAATCACTGGACTTTGCTCCACCAAGGTACAGGACTAAAATACTACACACTACAACACAGAGCCATCTCTCAGCTGCTGCAGTTCTTTTTCCTCGTATCCTTGACAACATCTTATCCACTCCCCTTAAAAAAAATAAAAAAAACACCAAACCTCTCCTCCTTTACCGAGGTCCCATTTTAGCAAGGGGGACGACATGGCATGTTCACGTGGATAGATAGATGTGTCAAGAGAAATAACATAGGATGATGGGAAATTTTTGGATCCTCAGATTATTATTTTGCAACTACTTATTGTCATGAAGGAAGAAAAGTAATTACGGTCATTAGGTTGTCATCGATGCTGGATAACTGACATTTGAAGGATTTATTTTTATTTTATTTTTATTTTTATTTTTGCAAAGGACTTTGTGGTTGGTGAAATTTCAATTTATTATTGTGTTGCTGTAAGTCGATGTCTGGGGTAAGGGGTGGGTGGGTGGGTTGGGTGGGGGGAGGGCTTCTCTCCCTTTTCACAGTGTGGATTTGGCATTTGTGTCATGGAATGTTGTTCTCTTGTCATGATTTGAAGTGGTCTGATGGAAGAAACAAGCCCTCCTTGTCTAATTCTGGTCCTTAATGATTTTTTTTTAAATACCTTTATAGGGAATGACTGAGATGAAACTAATAGATCCCTGTTGCTTTTGATACTGATGTTTTTACAGTGTTTCCAGTAACTAAATCTATTTACACCTCTTTAAAATGCAGGTTTGTAAGATAATTAACTATACACTTATCTCATCTATAGACATGTAATTCATGAATAATGGTATATAGCCTTCTTGATTTTTTTGACACTGGAATAACTGTATGCAACTATAATGCAGAAAATCTAGGTGGTACAAAAAATGTTGTTAGTGTAAGTTTTTGACTATAAAAATCAAAAAGCCTTAAATGTGCCGTGAGACAGATTTAATGTTCTTAATGTTGGCTTTTGTTGCTTTCAAGCAGCAATAGTGGATGTCGTTTTGCTCATAATGGAATAAAGGATGCATGGAATCTCACCCAGACATGTGTTTCTGTGATGCCTCCCCAAACAAAGCCCTTGTCATGTCCCCACTTCATGCGTGTTCCCACTCTCTCTCTCGTGCAGACATAGCTGGGCCTGTTGTGATTTGCTAATCACTCTAGCACAGAGCCCGTGGAATGGCACAGACGTCCGTACTGTACCTCTGGCAGCACGGAGCTCGAATAGCAATACGGATACAGGCGGAAAACCCTAAACCTGCTCCACATGCGGAGGAGCCGTGTACATTGGACCCGGGCCAAGAGTGCTGCCAGGACCCAAGTCTGTCTGTCTGTCTGACTGTCAGGGTGGGAGCCAAGATCCTGTTTAACATGTCTGCCCGTCATATGCCACGGCCTACCGGGCTCACTCAAGAGTTAGGAAGCTCGTAGAATGTGCTGTGTTTAAATATCACTTTCAAGGAAGGAGGAAAACGCATGTTTTGATTACTGTTGGTTTTCTTTGGAGCATTAAGTGTTTTTTTTAACCTAAAAGGCCTCTAATTTTATGGAGCTTTACATATAAATGAAACAGAGGCACTTTATCCTTAGCAGCAGATGTTCCAGTTTAATAATTATTGGTTGTTGAAGGGGGGTGCTCCAGGAAGTGAATATTTTTTACACTACAGAAATTAGTAAGTGCCACTCAAGCCACTTGAAGGGGAATTATGTCAATGTCAGTGATTCAGCTCTTCAAGAACACATGAATTGATTATTCCAGCACTAGAAGCTGTGTTCATATTCCCATGTGGTTTTAATTCAAATCACAACCCTGACAGCCAAAGCAGCACTCGGTGGCTCATTTTCCCCCTCCACTGTTTGGTTACTACTTTAATTATTCACCTGGAGACATTCAGGCAGAATAACAGTGCACAGAGATAAGCACCTCTTGAGTTGTGTCAAGCTAAGAGCACACCAAGGGACAGCTCGGCACGGGCGAAGGAGACGGTTGTGAAGCGAGGTCAATAGGCACTGATATGTGGGTTTCCTACATCCTCTGCCCTAATTCCCAGTAGGGTTTCTTCCCACACCACACCATGGTGTTCAGACATGGAAAAAGACCTTATAAAATCCTCAAGAATTCTACCACACAGGAAGTTTTGAGTGCCTCAAGGACCCTGAATATCATTTTGAGGAATTTGTAGGCATGCCCGTTATGTGGGTAACACATTCAGCACACCATAGTAATGTGTCTGCACAAGGTGGGTATCTGATCAGAGAATCAACAAGGATGCCTGAGCAAGAATATGTACTGTATACGTTTGTCTCCTTTTACTGTGTGATTAACAAGATCTAGAAAGCTTCACTGATGTGTCTGTTGTTACTGCGGGTCTTCTCAGGAAAAGTTTGGGAGGCCCATTTTTCTATATATTTGTGCTGCACCGAACTATGTGTGGCTATCAGAATAAAAATAAATCCACTGGCTCTGTAACTGAAATAGATGACTGGGCTATGCTGTGCTGTGTGCTGTGTGCTGTGTTTGGCTGGCAGCTTTGAGCCATCTGAAGTGTGCAAGAGACAGTGAAGCGAATCAGGCCCCAGCTCTGCCTTTGTTTATTGTGCAGTAAGGAGAGATGAAGACATGAGGAGCCACCCAGACACTGATGATGCGATCTCATATCTCAGGTCTCATGTCTCAGGGTGTGCAGCTGGCCTCTGCTTCCATAGGCAGGATGCAGCCTCACGGTATTAATAATTAACATCCTCCACGATGATGATTGGTACCATTTATGCAATGTCCAGACATACATGTGAATATACATTATGATCCTGAATGTAGATAATTCGTTACATGCAATTCATCAAAAGGAGACACATAATTGATGGTCACATTCATGATGAACAAAATGGTTTAGATGCTTGTTAAATTTAACCTGTCATATTCTGTTGTACTTGCAATGCACAAAAAAACCCACACAATACTTGATTACATGTTGGGTGTTTAATAATTGAATATGAAGGTTACACTTCTGTGCTCTGCAACTTTGTTTCAGTCAGAAAATCAGAGCAAAAGCAGTTTAGTTTATGTACCTACCACAAAACACTGTTTAATATTCCAGTGAGGTGAGTTCCTTTCTGTGGCATGCTGGGAGGCAACACAGCAGACCACACCAAAGTGCTCAAGGCATTTTGGAGATGATCAAGGCAACCATCCCCTGCACCACCAATAACTTTGGCAACAGCAAAACTCAGGAGAGCACGTCTTGCGTCCAGGCGATGCATGTTGCTTGGCGGAGCGTCCAGTCTAATGTCTTGCTGTTCTGTTGATCATGCACCTTGTCCAGTCTGATCATTGAGGGGACTTTTAATGTTACCTAAACAGAACTGGTGGTCAATGATGTGACTGGCAACAGTCATGGTGAGAGATTTTTATCCCTTGTATCTTAGTGGAGGTGTCAGTAACCATGGTGAGGTGATGTGGAATGTGATGGACGTCCCCCTCTGTGGACTTGGACAATCTATTTCAGACAGGGCTCCAAAGGCAGACAGCAATATAGTGCATCCTGCTCCCACCAGAGATCCACTGGGTGCCAAAAAGGGTTGCTGGAGGTTACATAAAAGGCCACTAATTTTATGGAGCTTCATCTATAAAAGAAACAGAGGCACTTTATCCTTAGCAGCAGATGTTCCAGTTTATTAATTATTTGTTTGTTGAATGGGAGTACTCCAGGAAGTGAATATTTTTTAACACTACAGAAATTAGTAAGTGCCAGTCTTCACTTGAAGAGGAATTATGTCAATGTCAGCGATTCAACTCTTCTAGAACACATGAATTGATTATTCCAGCCCTCAGTGGATAATGGGTAGACTTGATGTATCCATCTCAGGGTCATGGTGAGATGTA
This sequence comes from Setipinna tenuifilis, assembly GCA_030347295.1. NCBI lineage: Eukaryota > Metazoa > Chordata > Actinopteri > Clupeiformes > Engraulidae > Setipinna > Setipinna tenuifilis. Next base: position 8,159,862 of record CM059280.1, on the reverse strand, counting down.
GGTATATGCTGTCTGATGATCTAAAAGCTCTTTCAGTTGCATTTATCCATCACACAATGCTCAAGGATGGAGATGAACAGGTTAGCATATTAAGGCTGCCTGCAGAGTCTGTCTGCAGAGGTGGGAAACGAAGATTCAAAAATTAAATGTAAATGTCCTACCACACATTTGTTGTAGTCATTTACTAGGCCAGATATGGTTCGAGTGAACCCAGCTCTTCAAATTACTACAAATCCACTATTTTACATGCACACGTGGTGAAAATTAATAGCAGGATTTTTCCTTTCTCAAGCTAATGTTCCTCTGCCTGACACTCCTTGTGCCTTGTGCTTAGAGATGCACAGCGTATACTCATAGCCTCAGCCAGAGCTTCCAGAAGAGCTTGGTATTGGTTACTACCTTAATTTCCTTCGGGATTAATAAAGTTACTCTACTCTACTCTACTCTACTCTCTACTGTGTGTTGGTTTCCTGTAGACCTCTGTAATGAGGCCTCGATCTTCCTCAGCAAGAACCTTGTGGTGGGCTCAGATAGACCAGAACTCAGGAACACTGTTCTTAGGTAATTCTGGACAAAAGGTCATCAGGACAAAAGCATTAAGCTTCAGCTTTTCCTAGTAGAGTCAAAGATTGGGTGCTCACGCTGGGCTTAAAAAAAGGTCTACAGCAAGGGCACCCATAAGCTATCTTTACTGCATCTGTTGACCAGCTTATCCTCCAGTATAATCAGTAGAGTTGTGGATAGGTGGACTGAACAGGTGTGGTAGTAGCGTACTCTTTCAATAGCTGGCCGGTTTTGCAGGTCCTTTAACTGGATTGCTATAATGAAGAACAGGTCTTACTCTTTCATCTTTTCTTCTAATCAAGTGCTTCACTTTTACTGCACTGGATTGCCATCTGCACTCAGCTGAGATGTCTTGTGACTCTTTCATATAGTTTCACCTCCAAGTAATAATATGCCAAAGGGTATACTCAGAAAAATATATGCTCCCCAGTATTCTTTTTAAGGGTGTTTTGGTTTTGTTTTTGGTTTTGTTTTTGTACTTTTGAAATATTTTTTCCTGCTTTTACCCGTGATCATACTAAGCTTTTAGACAAAGAAAATATAAATGTTAAGGAGGGACTAACCCACAGCCTAAGCTCTAACTGCATCATTATCCAGCACACGAAATGACTCCACCATTAATTAATGAACACATTCATAGTCCATATGCAAAATGATACAGTTACATTTACTACCAATAGGTACTAATGAGAGGCACAACTGAGCAAAAAAAAAAAACACAGTCTATCCAATGCCCCGCGGCAACTAGAGAAAATACACAACGCTCTCTCTTCTGGCAGGTCCGTTAGGCCACCCCAGCACGACATAATATTATCTGAACTGATTAATCTCATACACCCATTAGATGCGACCTACTTACGGGTGGACTGCTCATGTCGTCGTTCACATCCTACGCTGATACTTAAACGTGGTGCTGCGCCAATTGCCTTTGGACATTAGGCTGGCCACAAGACGTCGTCACCTAATTTTATTCAAAGTGATATTTACATGCACAGCAGTTCTTGTGATCACATTACTGTGAATTCATTCTCCAAATGCTAATCTACTAGAATAAAAATTGCATGGCAATGATTAGTGTGAGGTCTGTAGCTTCAGTAACCGATAACGCGCTTGCCCGTGACCAATCTGTTGGCAAATGTCACAGAAAATGTGTCTGTGTTCACAAAGACAATGACTGTGCTGCTGCTCATCAAGACACGTAGTCATTCATAACCTCAACTGTTATTTCTAAATTTGTTTCGACCGTGGTTCCTGTGAGACCAAACTTTCCAGTTTCCCAACGCAAACAGCGACCTCTGTGGATAAATGATGATGAGAGAGGCAGAACTACAGTCAGAATATTTCCAAATGGTTATCAACGTGACTGTTGTTTTAATTAGTCGGACGAATAAACAGTCGCCAGTCCATATTTTTAGACTGTCTGATGTGGTTGTTTCATAAATGCATGTAATAAGATGCAGATGTATCTTATTCACAAACAACCCCCAGAAGAGATAGAAGAGAAGAGGGAGCAAAGTTGCTTAACGTTAAAATACAGGCAAGACATTGTTTTAACCATGCACTGAAAGTGTAAACACTACTGGGTTACGCACTTTTTATTGTGCCGGTATCTGGCGCGCTGGGAATTCATTAAAACGCACCGCAAAAAGAAAGGCACATGATTGTATCCCCTCATCCTTTGCGAACTGTCCTCATCTATGGCTTTATGACTAATAGTTCGATATTCATGAAATCTGTTTGAAGATTGTGAGGACGGAGTTTAACAACAGACTGTAGCCTGTGCAAGACGCGCGCGCGCCATAGCGCTCCAGCGTGCCACAGCAACCTAATGTCTTTGTGTTTGTGTCTGCGTGCGAGTACATACTTAAGCCGGTACATTTTGGATTAAATTGGGGAAAGAAAATAACCGGCATATCTCTTCATATAAAGCCCAGAGGAAGTCTTGACATTTAAAAAAAATCCCAGCTTAAGATCCATTATGGAAGAGCAAGCTTCCTTTATGGCTTATAATGTAGTGTAGTGTTCTTATTCACACACGTCGGTATGTTTGCAGCCTACTGTAAATGCAATCTGAGGGAAAAAGGATTGCTTAGGAATTAGGAAGACCAATCATATCGGAGTGGGCGTGGTTTGCCTCAGCTGTTGTAAACAGTGAGCGCAGTTCCAAAGCTGGAGCGGAGAGGTTTGTATAAATATGAGACCATTCGCTCCCTGCGCGATCAGAGGCGACATATGTACACATGGTCTCTGTCAGACTGTTTCTGCATCATCTGTCTAAAAGCTGCACTTCGCCCAAGAGGTTGACAACGATAGGTCCTGTCCTTATGCTACAGGTTGGTCTGTCTCTATGGAGTTTTACCTTTTTTGGATGTTAAACAATTCAAGATTTATCATTCAGGTTTTTGCCGCGAAGTGAAGGCAGAATTGGCTGCCAAAGCCACAGGTGTATGTGATGGGGAAATAGAAGCATTTGACTCGTTCTGGACTATATGCTAAGAAGACTCTAGGAATGGGAGGTAGTGAGAACGGTGTTTTAAGACTACTGGTCAAGGTGTGCCTTTTGTGGTTTGGTAGCTTGCCTATTTGGGTCATGCATGTTAATGCGTCTCCCTCCGCTATTTTCTGAATGAAAGAATAGCTGCCTCCATTATTCATAAAAGTTTATACTTATTTTTACAAATATCACAGCAGTCGTTTTGATGCCGGTAAGGCATTTTAGCAGAAAGAGCGCAAACCAGGACTACAATCGCTCTACAGTGGCGTCATGTTTCACCAGGTTCGTCAGGTGACGTTTATAAGGCTAAATTATCGTGTAACCAAAAAAAAGTACCATTTGGCAAAATGATCATTGTCAGACATTTAGGTCAGGCACACGTCTTGCGTCCAGGCGATGCATGTTGCTCGGTGGAGCGTCCAGTCTAATGTCTTGCTGTTCTGTTGATCATGCACCTTGCATCCAGCCATCAGAGGCATGAAATAAAGCGTCCCTCTAGGCTGGAGGGGGGAAAGTGCCAAGTTAACGTGCCAGAGATTAACTTTATCAACTGTAATTCCCAGTTTGTATTCAGGTTTATATGCCATCCGCACTCAACATTCAAGACGGTATATGATCGAATTTGTTGCCGAGTTGATTGACGGTTGCTGATTCACGCTCCCTGTAGAGGCGCGCATCTACCACTGTGACAAAGATGCTTTCCATGAGGACCCTCATCTAGTAATCCATTAAGAGCAAAGGTAAGTTTCTTTCTTTTTCATAACTGCATTTATTCATCTGTTAGTGCATAACTTGACGTCTTGAAAGCATGCATGCAATCAGTCAACAGAATTTGTAGTGAAATGATTTAAGTGTAAGCATTGTGATTTTGAGTTTAGTGTAAAAATATTCTGCAAATTCAATAAGCTGTAAGCTGGAGAACAAGTTGAATATTGTGTAAACATTTAGCTAGTTATATGTTTGCCATGTCCAGAGGTTTATTAAATGGGTGGATGATCTTAAACACCCTGTGCCAACCTTACACCTATACTAGTTTCAGATAAGATTTTTCATGTAGACTCCGCGATAAATCATATCAGTGACTTGAGATTGCACAGCCAGGTCACACAATGGTCATGGGCTTGGTCATATAGGCCCACTTACTTACTGTTTGATAGGATATGTGCAGCTGCTGGGATCTTTCTTTTTTGGAATTGCCTGACCAGGAGTGTGTTTGCGCTGCTGGGGCTGAGTGACTCACCGGGGTCTTGGGATTCCTGAGCCCCTGGCTGGCATGCTTGTGCTCGGCAGAGCTGCAGTAGGCTACACACACTCAGCCAGTCCTGTGCCACCGTGGAGGATTGGGCCAGGGGCCAGACTCCACAGTTTATTTGAGGAAGCTATCACGCTCCCACATACTCCGAAAGGGAAAGGCGCACATATTGTGTCCTCACAAGCCCGTTGGCATGGATGTTGGTGCTGCCTGTCAATTTGGAAATAATAGCTCTTTATATCTTTTTGCCCGGAAAGCAGCATAGGTTTTTGCCCATCCATCAACCATTAAATGGCCTGTGAAATTGTCTCCTGGAGAGGTTCTCTGTCCTTGCAAAAGCAAAAGGATTCGTGCAGTTGGGGAATATCATTTTGACTTTGTTGTTAGTTAAGAGGTGAGAAATCAAAAATCATTACCCAGATGCCATGCGATGCGTGTTTGACTCCTCGTCCCAGAATTTTGGAAAGCAGCAAGTGACACCTAGTTCCAGGCTAATTATAAATCTGACAGAAACTGTGTCAGGTAAAACCCTTTCTTTTGCCTTTCTGGTGCTTATTTTAAGGTGTACATTAAACACATCAGACCCAAAATGGCTGGCTCTCCACTGACCCAGTTTTCAAACAGGTAGATGCAGACGGATCTCCTAGTGCTGTGTGTGTCCTCCTAGGTGCTCGTGCCTTCTCTTCTCTCCTCCTCCGTGCTATTTAGAGGACACTGTATCTCCAGGCCAGTTCCTGCACCGCAAATGCTTAAGACACTGCCAAGTCCCTGACAGCAAAAAAAAAGTGTGTGTTTGTGTGTGTGTGTGTGTGTGTGTGTGTATGAGAGAGAGAGAAAGAGAGTGTGTGTGTGTGTGTGTGTGTGTGTGTATGAGAGAGAGAGAAAGAGAGAGAGTGTGTGTGTGTGTGTGTATGAGAGAGAGAGAGAGAGAGAGAGAGAGAGTGTGTGTGTGTGTGTGTGTGTGTGTGTGTGTGTGTGTGTGTGTGAGAGAGAGAGAGAGAGAGAGGGAGAGAGAGAGAGAAAGAGAGAGAGACACAGAGAGAGAGAGAGAGAAAGAGAAAGAGAGTGAGAGAGTTTGTGAGTGCATGGGGTTGGCTGGGGGTGGGGTTAATATTAAAATATATAAAAAAAATCCAGAAGGTATTTACACAGAGTTTTTCCTGACAGGGTAATACTGGTGGGATTTGTGCTGAGTCTTTAAACTGCAGATCTTGGCACAGAAATAGAAAACAAGCTGTGAAATCTCTTTGTCAGCCAGCTGTGGAATAGTGATTTCTTCCAAAGTTATGCTCGTAATATCATTCTAGCAGCCCACTATTCTCACCAACCATGGCGGTAGACATCACAGTTACAAAGGCAAACAAGTTGCTTTGTGGATTACTGAATGCATACAGAAGGCTTATGGTTCTCTGAGTGAATGCCTGTGTGTCATGTGCTTTTGCAGGCCATTGAGCTGGCAAGTATTCGTCCCCTCCAGTGCAGAGGGAAAGTTCCAGATGCTGTCTAAGTATTAAATGAGTGACTGCACATTAATTGTAGGTTATCCGGGAATGACATGGAGTTCCGATGAAAAGTCCTGGCAGAGTGTACAGACTCGCTTGCAGCACGCCAAGTTATGTGTTTTGACAGGCATACCTCGTTATGTGTGTGTATGGGAGGGCTTGTAGATGCCATTAATAAGATGATGGGGAGAATAACACAACGAAAATGACTAATGGAACTCAAACAGATATTTTTTTTTCTTCCTGGCCCTGTCCTGTGTGTCAATTGCAGTCTAGTTTGGAACGCTTAGTTAGTGGAGCGGAAACGAAACGTAGCCCAGTGGCATGAATGGCGCTGAAGATCTACATCAGTACTCTGAGATAATGACGACTAATCAAGTGACAGCTACAATAGCAGTGACCTTTTCACTCCACTGTCCAAATGTTCATTTTGGCAGCTGCCAAGAAATCGTATGCATGACTCTGGTAGGACATGCCTTTCAGAAAGGAATCCTCAGAAATGCAATTTCTGTAAATTGCTGAGGCACAGGAGAGGACATGTTTAGGCCTGAGCTTCCCTTAGCAGCTATGAAAATACATTCTTATTGTTTGTATAGCGTACAGGTGTATGGTGCGTAACTTGTGGAAAGAGAAGAGGCGGTATTTTGCTAAAAATAGCTGTGCATAATAGTATACACAACACTGATTACTGGCTGTGTACACAGAGGCAGTTGTTGAAAACAGAGCTCAACTGAAGCAAACGCTACATTAAGGTTTATGTCCCAGATAGAATTGACACAGTGTACATACATGCATGTGTAAGCAGCAGGAATGGATACACAGTGCGTCGATCACCCTACATGATAGGGCAATGATTTATCCTTATCATAAATAGGCAATAGAGCAAAAGCAAATATGTGGAGCTACCCAAGGTCGTGAATTTGCAGGGGAAACGGCTGGAACCATCGCTCTCCGTCAGAAAGTAATCCCAGCTGACACAACGGCACATTTGTCACTCTTCACATCTGTCAGAGCCCAAGTAATTCATAGCCTGTCAGACATCCCGCATAGGTCTGCTTCAGTCACTTCATGTTGACGTTACAGATGAAAGAATCCCTGGGCCAATGAGAGAGAGAAAGAGAAAGAGAGAGAGAGAGAAAGAGAAAGAGAAAGAGAAAGACACCCAACTGTTTTCCCCTAAGAAAACAAAGAGAGAGAGAGAGAGAGAGACCCAACTGTTTTCCCCTAAGAAAACAGAGAGAGAAAGAGAAAGCGAGACAGAAAGACAGAAACAAAGAGAGAGAGAGAGAGAAAGAGAGAGAGAGGGAGCGAAGGTATTTAGCACAATAAATCAGAGGTGCTGATGCTTTGTTGCCAGTGGTCTCAGCCACTGAGCACAGTTGGATCGTCGCCGTGCCAGAGCGGTGCCATTTCCAACTGTCGGCTGGAAGCAGAGCAGTGCTGTGCGGTGCAGTGAAATGAAATGGAGAGAATGGCCTGAGCTGACAGACTAACAAAAAGGAGATGACGGACGGCAAAGCTGGTCATTTGGAGACGGGGACGGGCAAGCACACCTGCTCTTCCCCCCAGTAATACATGCGTGCATGCAGTCAAAGAGGAAAAGAGATGCCCCCAAATAATAGGAGCTAAAAAGCCACCTGTTATGATCCCCGGTTGCATATACTGCACGCCACGGGCTACTAAATCTTGTATAACTGCTGGACATTTCCATTTGGTCTGCTTTGTGCCTTGGGGAGGAGCATTCATCTGGCGGAGGTGGGGGACAGAATGTAAAGGAGCACAATTGGAACCCCCTTATCGAAACCCGAGTCTCAATAGAAGGATTAGGTAGGGGGTGGGTGTGTGTGTGTGTGTGTGTGGGGGGGGGGGGGCACCTGCTGGTGCTCTGAAATGAAACCATATGTCTGAAGACACTCTGGGGCTTCCTGGCGTGTCTGGAAGGTACACACTGGTTCCGGGTCCAAATCACATGTGCGCAAGGTAGCAAAACACTGTGTGGTGCCTTCACACTGAGAGGTTCTTTCATGTGTGTGTGTGTGTGTGTGTGTGTTTGTGTCTGTGCACACACACTCATACATGCTCATTCTGGTGTTTGTGCCTTGCCACTGCATCGTCAGACTGAATAATTTATGATGGAAATGGCAAACACACAGGGAAAAAGACAGTTGCTATTGTTGAGAGATTTATAGGAAATGCAATGTCACTGGCTTTTTTAAGTGCAGGCCATGTGTGCAGCAGCTTTGTGATTTTGTTTTTCACTCAGGGCTTATTTCTTTTGGAATATTCCGTAGCGCATGTGTACACAGTAAACAATCAAGCAGCGGAATCCCAACTGAGTGCAAAAGCTTTGGTTCCTATTTCAAAAAAGCCGACCCAGCATATTTTATCATTGCTGCTCTTTCGCTTCATCGAGTTTCAAATAAGATGCTTGGCGCTTATTACCAGTCAACGTGGCAAAACGCGAGTCAGAATCCATTTGGAAAAAATAGAATTGCGCAACCAGAGCCAAACAGAAACAGGCCTCGCAGTCAGGTTGACCCAATGTTCTTCTCATGGTTACAACTCCCAGACCTGTGTTTGTCTACTCTGAAGTTTAGGCTGTTCCTGTGGAGAACACAACCCAGGAGCCCATCCTGTGCTAAAGGAGCCTGTGTCTCAGTTTCTGCCTGGCTGTCCCTGCAGGATATTGTGGTTCACATTTTACCCAGCCACCTCTTGATCTTGAGGTCATGTTTAGGTTTGCTTTCATGATGTAACTAAGAGCTAAGTGGTTTGGCAAAGGGAGAACTGGTTGAACCCTTGTTGTGATGTAGGGGAATCTCAAACATTCAAACATTGTGAATGTGATGTATAAAACGGTGTGCTGCATCTCGCACAATGCTCGGGGCAGTAAACAGTCAACTGCAAGCCGTATAATTGTTCCCTCAGTAAAGTCATAACTGATTGGACTATCTCTCTCTCTGGATGAGAACAGACAGTGCTGGCTGCAATGTCCTTGTCATAACAAAAAACACTCCTCTCTGGTTATTGACATGACTATCAGCCAAATTCCTCGCAGAGTTTAGTATTTCAGCCACGTTCGTCCTATTATTTTTTTCATATTTAGAAATTTCCGACATATTTTTAGGTTCAGCGATTGACTCCGGGCAAGTCAAAAGTATTCACGCCATTAGTTAGCATTGTCGTAGACCATTAGTTTGGTACATATAAATTCAAGGAGTCTGCAAGTGATTGATCTTCAGGCCTTTCTCTCTCAGTTTCCACAGATCTTTCAGCAAGCCCAGACACATTGTCACTTGCTTTATCAGTCTGGCATCTGTTTGTCTGGGGATGATTAGTAGTGACTTGTCTCGCTCAGAACTGCCCTTATTTATGTCAGCAATTGTTCGCACATCCAGGGCCATTGGCAGTCGCATCTTGGCCCCTGAGTGACTTCCACCTTCTCTGTCTCCTAAATGATTTAAAAATAGGGGAAGGTGATGGAGGAGGCGTTGATCTGTCAGTAAGGCTAATATACGCTAATAGGTCACCATGGGCTAATGTGCACCAGTGCACAGCCTGTAGTAAGTGAGCTAAGATCTTTGCCTGTTATGCAATAACTGCTTGGACTGGAATCAAAAATTCGGTGTCCTTAGAAACCATGGGAACTCCCACATTTAATTTGGATGCGATGTGGTATTCATGTAGCAGGGAAGTGGGAAACAGTAGAGAAAAATCTTAGCGGTTATGGTATATGGCAGGCGTTGTCAGTGTCCACACTGTATGGGAAATCTCATCCAGCACGACGTAGCACACATTCAATTTTACTTGCCCTAATGTTTATAGTATGAAAACAATCCTGGAATTTAAAAATGACTCAAACTTCAGATTGCAAATATATTTTATCTGTGGTCGTTTTTTTTTTTTTACATTTAACACCCTGAGAAATTGCTGGCTGGGGGAGATTCATTAGAATTTTTTTCATACCATCAGTGGAACGTCAGCCAGGCTGCCATAGCCTATATGCAGTGGCAGGAAAAATGACCATTTAGCTTTTTTGCCAGGGAGAGATTAAGGATGAGAGCAGCAGGAAGAGAGGCAGGCCCCAACTCTATTGGACTGTGAAGCTCATGCTTCTGGCCTGAGATTAAACAGGGCCTTATTTTGGATGACACTGTCTATCAGCTTGAGGCTTCCTGTCTGTCTGATTCTGCCCAGGCTAGACTAATTATTTGGAACAGACACGAGACAGCCAGAGCTGATGTCCAGACTCAGACCTGTTTTCCATCTCAGAAAACACCTGAATATGGAGCATATCAGGTAACCTCCATACTTGGACAGGCGCTTGGCTTGTGCTCAGTGTACTAAGGAATGATCATTCGTGGAGTGGACTGTCTGGACGTTTTAAAGGTATATTGATTTTAGGATCAGTTTATGCTGGAGTATGAATAACTGAATGAACACCAGTGAAGAATTATTTTGAATAGCTGTAAGTGATAACATGTGACACTACTAAAGTCAGTCTGCCAGATTGTAATAATTGACATATGCTTTATGTGCATAGATATTATGAATCTAATAGACTATGACGAAAATGAATACATCATCCAGCCTGTTATAGCTACAGTATGAAATTGATATAAAAACACTCAAATAATAATATGCATGCTTCTTGGTGCGTGCCCAAAGGTTAACCAGAAGTGATATACAACCAGTTTAACTGTTTTTGCCGCATCTGCTTATCATTTCAATATTTTGACAGTGCTGGACAATGGATCAGCCAGTTCAGTTGTAAATTGCTGACCCTCTGTCATCTGTTTCTGTAGAAATCTGGGAAACCAATCACCATTAAAACCATGAACCCCAAGAAACTTTTTATGTGTATTTAATGGCCCATACATGAATTTATAATCATCAAGTAATGGCAATAATTTGCTATTTGCAAGTTTTCAAAGTGTCTGTCAGTGTCTTCATAATTTGACTGAGAGAACACATGCTGCTTTGAAAGATAATTATTTTTGCCCGTGCACGTAGGTTTGTCTTCCATTAGCTGCTGATAAAATCGTTTGCCCACCAGGGTACTGGGCGTGCTGGCTTATTTTTATTTGTTGTCATGTTTGCTCAGATTTTGAACACCCCTCGGTGAGCAATAAAAGCATGCCAGGCGAAAATGAATGGGAGGCCTGGGTGGCTGCTCACCGGCTGTGTGCACGATGCGGATGCCTCTGCAGGTGCCATGGTGAGTTTGGCAAAGCCCCTTGTCCTCTGCCGATGGGCTTCTGTGTGTGTGTGTGTGTGTGTGTGTGTGTGTGTGTGTGTGTGTGTGTGTGTGTGTGTGTGTGTGTGTGTGTGTGAGTGCTACCAGCCATGTGAACCTTCCTTCCATGGGCCACTTCCTTTCGCTCTCTTAATCACATTCCTCAGGACTGACACATTTAATGGCCATCTGCCTTGTGTCTTGTGGCAGCTTTCAGCACCCAACCACCACTTGGGTTGCCAGATAGGCCAAAGGAGCAATGCACAGGAAAAAAAAAAGAAAAGGATGATGTCATTTTGTAGGGCCTGTAGGGTATTACTGTTCTCATATCGTATGGCCCAAAAATTCCATCAGCCTTCCCAAAAATAAGTGCCTTCATGTTTCAGGCTTGAAGGGCATAAATGTCATATAACGGCAAAGGCTGAAGTTAAAAACTTCCAACCCTGTCTCAGTGTTCCTCAGAGGTTATTTATTAGCTATTAAAGTAAGTGCCCATTGCAGAACCAGGCTACGGAGGTGGACAGGGCAAGTGTGCAGGCCAACGAGGAGGAATGATTTTGGTGATTTGATTCAAGCCTGTATAATTTCATCCGTATGTCTCTGCTGTAAAACTGATTGCATGATGATGTTTGAGCACATGTGCTTTAGACTGAGCAAAATTGGCAAGAGGCGAAACTGTGAATTTGTGACAAGACTGCCGCAAACGAGCTGTAATCTTGTATTTGTCCGTTATTGTGTAATACTTTAGCCTACTTGGAATTCTGATTCAGCCATGACACACACTGTATTTCGTCCAGGACAATCCACGTTTGCCTTGCTGCCGAACAAAAACCTATCCACCCAAAAACCAGAGCATTTTCTGATGCAGTAGGTCATATGTGGGAAATGTTTTGTCCATTCACAATTCTAGATCTGACAGAACCTAACATATGTTGTACTGTATATGTATGTATTGTTATATGTTCTTTATATATCTGTATGCAAAACATAAGCTCAGTTTAGTTTCACCTCACCCAGACATTCAGCCATTTCTTTAAGCATTAAACACATTTGCATGTAGAATAATCGACTGTGATAAATAAAAGCATTTAATTAAAAGCAGACTTAGCCACCAGCTCAGAGGGGAATAAAGAAACAGTCTTGGAAATGAAGGTTAGGTGGTCTCTTGTGGTCCCTTGACATAGCACACCAATTTGCAAATCTTTGGAGGTTTAATTGAATATTTTCCCTTTGTCTGTGCATTCACAAGCGTGTCTTATGAACGGGGGCTGTGATTATTATTGTTATCCAGCAAGAAGATCAGCTCGTTTTTGAAATAGATGGACGTGAGCCACAAGAGGTTATGAAAAGCATGGACAAAGCTCTCTCCCATAGTGCATTTTGTCAAGAGCAGATTAAGGAACACTGGCATATTGAGTTTAATTTAATGGCAAATTAAATCTGTCTGAATAAGTTTATCTTTCTCTTAGTTACTTTTAATCCTTCACCTCTGAAGTCTCTACAAATGTAGGACATGGTTCACAAACAAGCCCTCTTGACCCTTATTTTAATACATTTAGCTCTAACACCAAATTCAATTTTTAGGATTAAAACACAGACGGTTTCTATGACGTGATAGCATAAGCAAATGAATCTAATTTAAATAATGTCCTCGTGACTGAAACCCTACTCTGCATGCTGAAGAGAGATTTCTTCTGCTAGGCTCCACCTTCTACAGGCAGTCTACACCATATGTGTGTGTGTGTGTGTGTGTGTGTGTGTGTATATATATATATATGTGTGTGTGTGTGTGTGTGTGTGTGTGTGTGTGTGTGTGTGTGTGTGTATATAGGCTCTAAACAAGCCCCGAATCTGTTGGTATATATATATATACCAACAGAGTATATGTTGGTATATATATATATATATATATATATATATATATATATATATATATATATATATATATACCAACAGATTCGGGGCTTGTTTAGAGCCTGGTTTGTTGAGTGAGTCATAGTGCTACTTATACACTGAATGCTACTGGCCACCCTTTTTGCTTCACCGCTTCCTGAATTCTCTCTTTCTCTCTTTCTCTCTCTCTCTCTCTCTCTCTCTCTCTCTTTCTCTCTTTCTAAGAAAGTGGAAAAAGGTAGGTGATGGGAGCCACTGCTTTCACTTGTGGCATAGCCAGGATGGCCTTATCCGATACTTACCACTTACCACCAACATGCTGCAAGTACTGTCTGTCTGCAGAAAACAGCATGGTAGCCATGGACATACACTAGCACACTCCTGAAGACTCTTCAAACCCCTCCATCTCTCCCTCTGGGTGCAGGTCAACTGACCAGCTATTTGTGTCCCACTGCATAAGGCTAGAATTACTTTTAGAATATCTTTTTTCTTCTTTTTTTTAGGTCAAGTGTGACTAAAAGCAGCATTTCGTTTCTTTCTTTACTTTCTTTCTTTGCCAGTTGTGTGCCTGCCTGCCTGCTTGCCTGCCTTTGCCCTGCCCTCCAGCCTGCTGGTGAATTAGCTTTCACGTGGTGCTGTCCCATGTGGAATGCGGGTTAGGGCAGCCAGTGAATGGTGCTTTGGCTCCCCTGGCCAAGGCCACAGAGCCTCTTTGAGAGTGCGCAGCAGGGCAAAGCATCGCCGTGGCACTGGCTCTGCAGCAGCGGTAGCGAGCAACACACTGAGAGAGTGTGGGGCCTGTCTTGGAGAGAGAGGGGGAGGAAGAGGGAAAGAGGAAGAGAGAGCGAGAGAGAGAGGGGGACAGAGAGAGAGAGAGGGAGGGAGAGGGAAAGAGGAAGAGAGAGAGAGAGGGAGAGAGAGAGAGAGGGGAAAGTGCACTCAGTTGTACTGTCAGTTCAGTTCTGGATGGACGGCTATTTTCCACATCCAGTGTTCGGTGTTTGCCAGTGCCTCTCTGGCTCTTGTTTCATCTGCTGCAGAGCTGGAGCTGAAGATATTTGTTCATTTAACACAATTTCTTATGACATCTGCATGTAAGTATTCACGTGTGCTTTGGCCAACAATGCAGTCCCAGGGCCACGAAAGTATTTGTGAATTGCATGGAGAATGTATTTATGAGGTTGGTTATGGGGGAAAAGTTCACTCTGTTCTAGATTTTCACCTTCTGCTTCTGGAGTCAGACGTTTTAAGGTCATTGTCTGCTACCAAGGGACCACTGTCCACATTCTTGCTGAGTTGCCCAAGTTCATATTATATGTGAAATGTAGACCATCTTTGAAGTCCTTCCAAGGTGAAGTGTAACTGAGTTTGTGGTGTGTTAGTTTACACACAAATACGCAAGCTCATCACAGGCAATTTGCACAGTTTCTGTGACAGCCTAATTATATTCATCTGCCAAGAATGCTTGCTCTGATACCACTGCCAGGTCAAAGGGGTCAGTTCACACTATTCTCTCATTTTATTTTTCCCTCATTTTGTGTTTCCTCCTCCAAAGCTGCTGTTTGGTAGCTGTGTGTAGCTGTGCAGTTCTGTATGTTTCAACTGATCTTTGAACTACTTCCGTCCTGTATTTCCAGTGAGTTGGCTTTTGAAAGGCCCGGAAATCAAAACCATTTCCAACAGCAAGCCCAACGGCCCCATAAAAACCGCGCTGGACTGGGCCCTGCAGTGCTAATTATGTGAAAACGAGTGCCGACTCTGTCAGTGCGAAAGAGAAAAACTTGTCACACTGTGCTGTGTGCAAAATGTGTGCGCACACACGCGCCGCCATCTCAGGTGTGTACAAGGGTGCTCAAATCCCAGAGCTGTAATTAGCTGTCTACAGGTGCAGCTACAGCCGAGCGGCGTTGGCGGAAGAAAGGCTCACGCAAATGTGAATTTTGCACGCCTGTGTGATCTGGGTTAAACAAGTGCAGGAGGGCGACCATTGCTGCACATCCTTTTAGGCTCTTTTTGTTCCGTGTGAATGCCCAGTACCCACTAGACACCCCCCCCCAACCCCACCCCCCCCGCCAGCCCTCTGTCCACATACATGCCACACTGACGACGGCCTGCTTGGACCCCCTCCAAAAGCGACAGACAGTCTGAGCTTTCTCTCTTGCCCCTGCTTTGTGCCAGTGTGGTCAGCTGTTGTCTGGGTAGAGCCGGTGTGCAACTGGGGGAAACATTTTTTTAGCTGAAAGAGAAGTCACGCTTGCAAGTGCAGAGGTCAAACGATGTCTGTTCTTCCCACAAAATGTTCTCTTGCTGTTTTTTTTTTTTTTTTGTTGTTGTTAGCTCTTGTTGAACCGCATGCCAGGTTGTGGAAAGTTTTCCACGGCTGCCGTGTCGTGTCTCTGGCCCAGAAAAACATATCCGATTTGAATCACAGCACCTGTGGTTTTTGCCGTGTGCCCCACTTGTCTAACCACAGGGCCAGTAGTCAGTAGTCAGCACGCCGCCTGTCGCGGTGCCTCGCCTCGCCTCGTCGTGAAGTCGAGCAGCTTTGCTTCAACAACACCACTCCTTTTGTGATGACTCTGACCTTTCCTCCCTCGTGCCCAGGTGAGGGTAATGTGTTCCTTGGCAGGAAACAGGAGCGTTGCTCGGGAACCTTGGGAATCTAATTCTGCCCTGTCAGTCCACACGGCCCCAGACCAGAACACCCCCGTCAGTGGTTTCTCCCTGGAGAGGAGCCAAAGCCTGAAATGGCAAGACAGAAGACAGACAACATGAAGATGACACATAATAGGCAGAGGTGGATGGATGCTGAATGCACTTTTGCAGGTGTATCACATTGTGGTTATTCTCCCTGCTTTTTTGCACCTCAGATTTTCTGTTATTCCACAAACCTGTCTGTCTGTCTGTCTGTCTGTCTGTCTGTCTGTCAGCAGTTGCACAACAGCACTAAGTAAACATCAGGTGTATTTCGAACCTCTGGAACTATCATTTACTCCTATATCTGACAGAGAGAAAAAACCACAAGTGAAACCACATTGCTTCAGTAAACAACTCATGTTTCTCCAGAATGTTGTTTATGCAGAAATGGTTTTGTACTGTAAAAAAAAACTGTGGATGAATCAGAAACAAAATGTTGAGCTCTCAAGAATATGAGTATGAGACGAAGCATATAAAAAGGCAAAAACACCACATGCGCAGAATGCCTAGCCCACTTGCGGCTTGTTTTCTCAATAGCTACGCCATCATCCCGGGCATTTCTTCATCATATAACAGAGACCCCTTAATAAGCTAATCCTCGAGGAATCCGTCTCACCAACCCGTGGGAGTACTCAATTCTATGGAGTCCTTTGCTCTGGAGTTGGGACGCTTTTTCAGAGCTTTTGCAGTTGGTTTCTGGCTTTTGTCTGCTCGCTTGTCTGCTGGCACTGGAGATTGAGCCGCATCTCTCTGCGTGGGAAAGCCCGGCGGAGTGGGTGTGCCACTGGGGCCACTGGGCCACTGGGGCAGAGGGTGTAGCTGCCCGTCCCCACCTCTGGAGGCCCTCTAGGGGGAGGGTGGTGGTGATGACAGGAAAGGGAAAGGGAGGGGACGGGATAGGACTGGGGTGGGGTGGGGTGGGGTAGACTGGGGTGCGGAGGGGTGAGATGGATGCTGAAACTGAAACTGTCCCATACATTTCTAAGTATTACGCAGCAGCTGCACAACAAACCTAAGAAGATCAGATGTGCAGAACCCAGCTGCAGAATGTAACAACCCTGACATGTATTTCTTTCTGCCTGTGCACTTAACACAGATGAATTCACCAATTAGGTGATCTACCTGTTTGGTGATGTCTGTACTTATTAGTATTATCATGGTTCCTGAGATGATTGGATCAAATATGTGGCAGGGTTCTTACCTTCTGAAGCCGGGATCTCCACCCCTGAGGCCCAGTGTTGTAATATCACAACACCTCATTTCACACAGATGAATTCACCAATCAGGTGATCTACCTGTTTGGTGATGTGTTATTTGGTAGTATTATCATGGTTCCTAAGATGATCGGATCAAATATGTGGCAGGGTTCTTACCTTCTGAAGCCGGGATCTCCTTCTCTTAAGAAGACCATAGGAAAGAGGCAAGCAGATCGATTCTTCATGAAAGTATAATGAGGAGCCAGATCCACTGTACTGTCAAAGCTAATGTTGGTTGTATACAAAAATATAGAACTGTGAACAGCAATAGTGTTGGTGTGAAGAAAAAAACATTTGAACTCCAGTGCCCCTTCCATTCATTCTCAATGATATATTTCCACCCCGTTCTGAGAAAAAAAGGCTCGAAGTGACAGGGATTCATGTAATAATTTGTTTCAGTCAGCTAAAATCAATTTCCATCTTCCCCCTAGTAATTTGTCTTGTTGAATTGGAGATTGGAGAATAAATGTTTATCTTTTTTGTGATGTTCAGGCAGCCGTGCCGTCTAATTGTTCCTTAGAAAGTGTAAGGACAGCACGATAACAGCCGGTCATAGTGAAAAGAGCGCAGAGCTACAGTCAAAAGACACAGACATCTTTGTTTGGGGGGCAGACGATAATAGATAACCGACACAGACTTTTGTTTGGCCCAGCAGCTCAGTTTTCTGGCTTTGGTTTCACTCGGTCACTCTGTGGTGCAGCCAAACCGGTGTCGACAAAGGTGTAGTATTGTTAGGCTTTTTTAGGCTACATAATGCCCCTGTCGTCCCTGTTCTTGCAAGAGTTAGTCAGGGCCGTCCATCCTGTCTATTGAGATGGCCCTGAGTCTATTTAGATGATGCCATAAAATGGTTCCCATGATTCAATGACTGTGCACTCTAAGCCATCAATTTTCCGTCACTCACTCTCAGTAGCAGATATCCTCATGGAATGGAATCTGCTACCTCTTGCAGTTGAATGTTATGACATTTGTGAACAGTTAGCTGACAATGTCCCAGCTACTTATTTTATTTATTTTTTAATGCATTTTTAAAAGCAAAAGGAGACAAGTTTTGACTTGTCTGGAGGCAAAGCGTACCCCGGGGCTTCGAATTACGTAATGTGTTTTTCAAATCGAGATTCGGTACAGTGAAACGGGATAACCTGAGAGACTTTGACGGCAAGTGGCAACACGTCAGTTAAATTAGGCATCGCCTGTAAAAAAATGCCAACAATGCAGTGATGGAAACACATTCTTCTGCCACCAGTAACTGTTTGGGTATCATTGCCTGTGGCAGGGAGGGAGTGTAGTGTAGTGTCAACAATTGATGCGTTGCCAAAGTTTGATCGGTCTTGTGCGCTCACCGTACCCACCCAGACATGTGTACGAGTTGGAAGAGCACGCACAAACATGGCCCATAATGGGACGCATAGACGCCCAGATTTTGTCAGTTATGTCATGTGAGCCCTTGGTGGTGGATCATTTAGAGCACTGCTCCCTACTCATCTTTTCCAGCTCTTCAAGTGAACACCCAGACGTTTCATTTTGACTCGAAGCTGTAATTATCCCAAGTCCAGTTCGGGGTAGACCACCTGCTTCGTGTTGGTGTATCTGTGTGACCTAGTTACATAGAGCTGTTTGAAATGTGCTGCTTCCAGACAGGCTCCTGCTAACACAACGGTTGTGTTCATATGCCCAGCTTCTTGACTACGGCCGCCCTTTCAAATTCACTTAGAAGCCACGTGGCCCCGAGTTGCGAATATTAAACAGAAGAACATTCTCTGCCTTCCTCTCTCCTGCACTGTCTTTATCACACACACATGCACACACACACACACACACACACACACACACACACACACACACACAGACACACACACACACACACAGACACACACACACACACAGACACACATGCACGGACGCACACATGCATGCACGCACATATGCACGCACACAAACACAGATGCCCATGTACACATACAGAAACACGCACAAAATACACACAATCATGCACTCACTCACACGCCACAAACCAGATTATAAGTGGTGTGCTACTGTAGTTTGCATTCTGAGCACGGGGGGCATCGTATATATGTGCAGTATAAATGAAATTGAGGCGAGGGACTGGACCTTTTTAAATGAAAAAAAAGTTAGAGGCATGCTAAAGGCCCTGCCAATAAATCATGCGTGTTGCGTTTGAAAGAAGCACTGCTGTCCTACTGCTGGACCACTTCAGAGGCTCCATAAAAAGACCCTGTAGCCTTGTGGCATGCTTTTCAGCTGGGCAAGCCAACTGTCACAGACAGGAGGCTCCATGCCTATTCTTTTCTCTCTTTCTCTTTCTCTCTCTCTCTCTCTCTCATTTAATCTCTCCCTCTCTGAATCTCTTTCACTCTCTTTCAACGTCCTTTCCTTTCTCTCTTTTTTTCTGTCAACCTTTTTCTCTCTCGCCGACCCTCTCTTCTCTTCTCTTCTTTCTCTTTTATTTCTCCTTCTCTTTTTACCTCACACTATATATTAGTGCCACCTGTACTCCCCTGCCCACCGCAGTGCTATTGGCACTCCATATGGGCTCGGTCAGATGTAGGCTTCCCGCGGACTGTTACGGTGGAGTTGTTAACGTTAACATCAGTAGGAATACTGGGAGCCTCTCATGGTGGAAGAATTCTAATGACCAGCGCTGAGAGAGAAGCCATGAGAGACTCGCTCTCCCCATGATAAGACCCCAACAATTAAAATGGCCCCCCTGTCTCATCATTCTTCCCCACATGGCACCCATTTTAAAGTCACCCCTTCTATAGGAGCGCTGCCAAATTGGAGAGCCGCTGTGAGATTTTCCGGCCGAGCTGTGTGTGTGTGTGCCATTGCTCCATGTGTTTTCAGTATGCTGTTTTGATTTATGCCATTTGTGACATGAATGAAAGGAGCGCTGGCAGGGTTTTGGTGCGGATCTTTTGTAAATGTCCAAAACCATTCCTGTCAGAGTGGGAAAAACACTGGGTCCGTCATGGCTTTCTTTTCCGCAGACACTTACATTCCACTCGAGCAAAAATTGTCCTCCATCCCCTTTTCTCACATAATAACAGGGGCAGCGGATGTGCGAAATAAGTAATTACCATCTTGTATTGCAAGGTTGCTTTGGATGGGGGAAAGGACACAGATAGTCCTGTCTGAAATAAAATGTGAGTGCATCGAAAAACTATGCAAATAGCCTTGACATTGGCAACAGGACCTGTCATTTCATGTGTTTGTGAGCAATCAAAGCTGCTTCCAAAGTGGATTTTTAAAGAGATTTGGCCATATTTGTCGAGAGCTATCTTTCCAAGCGTCTGATATGATTTAAAATATTCCCTCCAGGAGATTTTTTTTTTTCCAATGCATGTGAATGTATTCACTTGTCTGTACTGTAATTTAATGGGCCAGAGAATGTATCCGTAGCAATGTGTTAACACGGTGCCAAACAGCGAGAGGGGCTGTTGACAGAGTGGGTATGAGCTGAGATTGAGTCTGTCAGGAGATGCAGGTTATGCCATGTCATCACCTACCTGGGAATTAGTTCATCATTGAAAAATGGTGCAGGAGCTGCACTCTCTCTCTCTCTTTCTCTCTCTCTCTCTCTCACTCTCTCTGTCTCTCCATCTATCTTTCCTCGCTATCTTTGTGTATGTGTATGTGTGTGTGTGTGTGTGTGTGTGTGTGTGTGCACGTTCTCACTGATAAATGTTAATAATACAAGCCGTGTTGACCCTCTCCCTGTAGACATGGAGTGTGTGTCACTGGGACAGCCACTAATGATGATAGGCGATGATTGTTCTACTCTCCATAGGAATGGCTGTGTGTGTGTGTGTGTGTGTGTGTGTGTGTGTGTGTGTGTATATGTGTGTGTGTGTGTGTGTGTGTGTGTGTGTGTGTGTGTGTGTGTGTGTGTGTGTGTGTGTGTGATCTTCTGAAGACATGAGTTTATCCTCTGGCTATGCTGCTGCTGCTCTAACCCACCTTATTACACTGTAGAAATCCCCCTCTGCATCTGCATAATTAGCGTACCTGGTCAAAAGGTCACATGTAAAATCAATAACATGGCTTTTGTGAAACCTTTTATTTACAGCAATTTCCACTGGGGTTCTTTAGGGAACACCTTTTACAGTTAGATCTTGACAAACTGTATGAATGATTTTACACCGGGAAAAAAAACGATTGAAGGAAAAGAACTGTTTAAAAATCTTATGTCTACAACGATATTAAAAAATCTTTCTGAATCTTTTTGAAAGGGATATTTTGTTTAATACTATGTTTTATGCGTGCCTCACCAAGGCTTATGAGCTCTGAGTGGTTTTCATCATTAGGTGCTTTCAGAGGAGCTCAATGTTAATACAGTGACACCTTCACTCCGAGCCATAGTCCTCTATTGTAAGCTAGACATTACTCTTCTTCTCATTAATTTTGAGTCTATGTCACTTGCCATGTTCAAATTTTGCGACGAAGGTCTTTATTCATGTCAGGTTAGCGTCCACACTCCAATTAATGTATTACTCCATAGAAAGCAGTAGTGCAATTAAGATGTCAGGATGGGGCTTTTAAGAGGAATAGATCTGGGAGGCTCAAAATTGTTCGGGGTCAATAACAATCCCTTAATGGGAAAGTGATTAAGGCCTCAGAGTGGCTTTGATTGACAGCTGTGTACTCCTCTATCCGTCTCATGCTGTTCTCATTAGGTCAGCCAAACACTGGGGACATTTTCAAAGGGAAGACCAGACTAATGTCTTTGAAGCAGGTCTGTAGCTAATTTTTAGTTGAACTAGTGGAACTTCCTTGACCTTTATTTGAACTTATTTTCCCTCTCCTAGTGCTTTGTTTTTTTTTTCAATCTACGGACTACGTTGTTAAGTATATTTGGAATATTTTAAGTGAACTTTACAGTTTCCTGAATCCTTGACTAGTTGTATGCATGCCGGTATTTTATAGTAATTGATTGCATCTGTTAGATTTTGACATCTTTTGTCCACATGAAATCCTTCACTTCGCTGCAGATGCATACACTTATTCACAGTTGCTTCCAACACTCCCTTCTTCTTCTTCTTCTACTTCCCACTCATGTGATGCCTAGCTTTAATATAACTGCAAAATTTCATTGTCAGAAGCAGTGTAACTCACTGTAACTTAATTGTCATAAAAGCACTGGGTTAGGAGGATGTATTATTTAAAGATTAGCTTCTGTTAGTCATCTGTTCTAGTGTGTGTACCACCATGCACCAGAGCTGGACTTTTTAGCTGGCTCTCATTATCCGCTGAATGGCCACAAAGGGCCCAGAACAGAGCCAGGAAGGAGGCAGCGGTGTGTGGGGAGGTGGATGCACTGTAATGAGCCAAAATGGGCCTTCCAGCGGTTCTGCAGGAAAATGCTCTCCACTTAGGGTACCCTTTCACTTACCATCGCTTTTTTTTTCGGTGGTGGTATGAAAAATGGCACTCGCAAAGATGAAAGGCATAGCAGGGCGGCTCATTGCACCGAGACAGAAAGAGAGTAGAGAAAGAGGAGAGGGGAGAGGGGAGGCGGGAGGCAGAGAGGGTGGCGGAGAGGAAAATGTGGAAGTGAATATAACAATAAAATCTGAAGTCGGGCAAGGTGGCCACTTGGCGAGGATCTGATGCTGAAATGAATGAAGTCATCTGCTGCAGGACTCCACACTCACAGAGCTAGCCTCATGTCATGAGGAGGGGGAACACGCTGGGCTGATCAAGGCCTATAGGGTAGACTTGGCTAGGGCTTGGCCACCACTATTCAAGTCCCTTCTGCCTCAATTTGTCCACAGCGCTGGCAAATAAGGCCTCAGGGCGCGAGTTCCTATTTTATCTCACAACTTTCCGACATCTGTTACTCTTGCGGCGATGGGCTGCAGGCAGAGAGAGAGCGGCGAAGCCGTAGCCGCTTTGATTGTGCCGGAGAAAACTCTGGAGCCTTTTTGGAGCGGTGTGTGCTTTGAAAATGGCAACACTTAAAATAAATAATATGTTGGACTCAACACTTTGTGGATGATTTATCTTCTGAAACACTTACCCACCCACCCATTTCAATGAAAAGCCGCTGTAATCAGTGTGCAAGTCAGAACATTCAAAGGAATGACAATGTAGGCTGATTTATGTGTCTATGTGTGTGTGTGTGTGTGTGTGTCTGTGTGTGCATGTGTGTGTGTGTGTGTGTCTGTGTATGCCTGTCTGTTTGTGCCTGCATATGCGTGTACAAATGTGAACAGGGCCATTTTGAGGTTTTGTGCATTGGAGCGTCCCTTACCACTGTCCATATCTTGGTCTCGCCCACCATCTCTTCCTTTTTTCTCTTCCCATCCTCGCATCTTTTTCTCTCCTACATTTACATACTTTGATTGGATGGAATCATGTCTTGGGGAGAAGAACAGAGAGTCCAGGATAAATCCTGTGGGAGTGTGTGTGTGTAGGTGTACGTGTGTGTGTGTAGGTGTATGTGTGAGGTGCCATGCTGCTCATGGGCACATTCACACTGATACATCTCAAGGTGAAATAGATGAGATTTCTCACAAGGCCCTCAGGCAAAACATCTGAAGGACTTCAATCAAAATGCACACCTCAGCTTCTTCTCTGCCACATTGTTACACATCTTCTGGAGCTATCGTGGACTCCTGGTTGGTTGCTGGGCAGGATGTTCTTTCCAGGGAAACGGGAGGCATGACAACCAGAATAATCGGCTTTCGCTTGACACTGAAGCACCTGAGCCGAAGCCCCAGCTGAGACGAGATATAGTTAACGCTGTATTATATGTTATATTGCTAGGAATAAGTCCTCTTGTTGGACATCACAAATCCAGTGCGATAGTCATCACTGCAGAACTTGCACTTTCGCCACAGTCATACTTCATGCCAGCTTCAGCTTGAGTGTTTGCGAGTACTGGGATTCGGCTTATCCCCCCCCCACTGGGTGGGGCACCCCCCCCCCCCCACCCCCACCCAGTGGGTAATATATTTTTTTCCAAAGTAAACCGGTGGAAGCTTGTGTCTTTCTAGAAGCCCACGTTGCACACACGTGTCACAGCCACAAGCACATCCAGGTACGCTGTCTGTGCATTATGCAGAAAACACCCTTAGTCCCGGAGCAGCGCCATATTACAGGTTTAAAGATCAACAAACCTGTCAGACAGAAAGATCGGAACGAGATTAATGAGAAAGAGTGGAATTTCCATCTTCACCCGCACATCAGGACAGCGAGCTAACCAACCGTTTAATGCTGCACATTGGACTTGCAAATAGGAGACAGTTTGGAAGGGCCCCGAAGATGCATGGCACATGGAAATTAGGTGAACCTATTAAAATCACAGAGCTCTCCAGGAAAGTTATCAGTGCCATGCATCAGTTCTGCATGCCTGATTGTCAGGAGTAATTTATCAGACCACTTGTTTATTTATTTGTTTGCTTGCGATGCTTTTGCTGAGTTCTTTGCATGCAAGCTTTATTTTCCATGCTCAAGGCACATAGTTTTTAAGGGAAAAAAATGTCATTTTTTATTGCTTTCCATTACTTTTCAGTCAGAGGGCAGTGTTGATTGCACAATGGCTGGGAATTTTTTATGTTCCTCCTAATTTGATTGCTCTTAGTCTGGGCATGGAGGGTTCAAGGAAGTCTTTGATTGCTGCTATTTTTCTTTCTATTTTACGGCCGTTTCCTCAGCAAAGTAAAGTGCACGGAGAGTGCATTCTTTGGATGCTTCAAGACACGAGGAGGAGAGACATGTGAGGAGGTGGGGAGGGGAGGAGGTGGAGGTGGAGGTGGCACCAATCCTTGTCTCAGCCAGTTGGTGTCCGCTCACCAGTTGTAGACACGCTCGCTCTCCCAAGTTCTGGCTCCATCGACGAGAGACATCAATGCTAAGTGTGCCCTAGGGAGAGAGAACTTTTCAGCACGTCTTGGCCAAGTTCATCCGCCAATGTCTGTTTTCAGACAACATGCAGTGTCTGTTTCAGACACTCTCCTGCTAAGTGTCAGGTGTCACTGTCAATGACAAATATCCTGGCGATGATGGAGGTAGCCCCCTGGAACATACCTTAGTCTTGAACAAATGCAACATGGACTCATGTCAGAAGCCCACATATTGTTCTCATTAGACAGGAAGCTGTACTGTTTTGGAGTGGCACACCAGTAATAGTGTGTTACCTTAGAGCGACCCATAAAATGTTTTGTTTGTGGACAAACAGGAAAACAAGCCAGGAGCCATTTATGTTTAATTTAGTAAGTAATCGTTAGTGTGTGTGCTGAGTCTCAATGTGTTTAGATGGGGGGTAAAATAGGGTTGAAAATTCAAGTTTATCTTGGTATATTTCATACTGTACCGAAGAGCGATGTTGCTCATTATATTTGCCAGAGCAGCAGCTTTGCACTCGCTCTCTCTCTCCGTGTGACCACCATCCTTAGCTTTTCATCCCTGCTGTGCTCTGCTGAAAAGCAGGCACTTAATGACCCAGCATGTCTTGGGGGAAACCCATCTCATCGCTCACCTGTCAGTACACAGCCACTCGCGTTATATTTCACCGCAGTCTGAACCAATAATTGAAATTTTACTCACCAATGAGGAAATGCACGCTGAACCCTTATTTTTTATTTTATATTTTTGTTTTGCTTCCCGACGAGAACTCCAACTCTAACTCCCAACTCCAACTCCGGGGTGCCGTCCGGGTGAAATATTAATCTCCGAGACTAGAGCAGTCTGGCCAGAGCGAAGCTGCGGCCGCATGCAAACCAACTGCGAGGAGCGGTGGCAGGATGGTGGATGGCTTTAATAAAGAGCCCGGGCAGGTCAAGCGTGTTTCTGTGTTTCCTTCCCAATTATTCTATGACAAGAACCTGAGAGAGAGAGAGAAAGAGAGAGAGCGAAAGAGAGAAAAAGAAGTAATAGATTGTGTTGTGAGATGTGATCTGATAGGACTGAGACTGTGGGCCTAACATGGGCCTGATTAATATCCACAGCTACATCTCCAGCCCTCCTTTAGATTCTCACCTAGCAGGAGTCCTGCCCACTAAAGCTCTCTGATAATGATCTGTGCCATTGTGCAGCCCCCGCACACAGGAACCAAACAGTGCGTCATTGCCATTCTTCCCAAGCAACCTGGGGAGATCAGTGTTTAATTGAAAAAGTAATTAAAGCATTTTCTCTTTCATCTGATTTTCAGGCAGAGAACGCAACATGAAATCTGATGTGAAATTGAGAGATTTTTTGAGGGTGTGGGGTGTGTGTGTGTGTGTGTGTGTTAGGGGGGGGGGGGGGGGGGATGGCATGTGCAGATGGTGGTGATGCTAGTCCCTGGCAAGCAGCAGCTGCCTTGTAAGTTTGCTTGCAATATGCCATCACCAAAAAAGCTTTACCGACATCTGTCAAATGATATGAATCAGTGAGTGTTGTTGGGTCACTTCTTACTCAGACTGTGATTTTCATAGTACATTCCAGTTCTCAGCCCAGATTATTTGCTCCCACTTATGACGCCATTGTAATAAAGCTCAGAAAAAGAAAGCCAAAAAAACAAAGTCTCTCATAGTCTGGATGCACGAGTTTCATCATTCTCTGCATTTTTGACCTTTATCTCTATCTAACCCGCCCCACCCCCCCCTTTCCTCAATTTGAGCATTTTATTCTCTCTCATTTCTCTTCCTGTCTTTGCTTTGTCTTCGTTTTTTTCTTTTCTTTTCTTTTTTTCCCCCTTTGTGCTGGAGGGCCCTTACAGTTGTGAGCTCTCCCATTGCATAATGAGGCAATTTTTTGATTCTTTTCTGTTTGCCATCTTCTGTGGGAGTTTCATCACTGTGGGGGATTAAGGCAAAGGGAGGAGGAAGGGAGGAGGTGGGTCATGAAAGCGTGCCCTTCCTTCGGACATAGACAGATGGTCTCTCACAGTTGTGTCTTATCAGCAGAGAAAGCGGAAAGAGAAGGAAAGCTCTCGATCCGATCCATACTCCGCAGCGTGGAACAAAAATCATTCCTTTTAGTGTTTCCTGCTGTTTTGGCAGAGACTATGAACACATAGAGCCTCCACCTGTCCGCGCGGATTTGTGTGGATGTGGGCAGGTGAGCCAGTGGGGGACTGATGTGGGATTTTGGCTCTGAGTCTGTGTGTGTGTGTGTGTGTGTGTGTGTGTGTGTGTGTGTGTGTGTGTGTGTGTGTGCGTGTGTGTGTGTGTGTATGTGTGTGTGTGTGTGTGTGTGTGTGTGTGTGTTTGTGTGTCTGTGTCTGTGTGTGTCTGTGTGTCTGTGTGTGTGTGTGTGTGTGTGTGTGTGCGCGCTCATGCGTGTATGTGTGTGTGTCAGAGTGTACGTGTTTGTTTCTGTTTGAGCACGCATGCATGCATGCCGGTGCTTTTGTGCTCAGGCAGTGAGGCGGTTGACGTGTCAGGCATCGCCTCCAGCTTGTTTTCCCCTTCGGGCGACGTGAACATGTGCGTGCAGAGTGAGTGATTTCGCTTAAGTATCGTGCTAGTATCAGGTGGACGCCGGCTACCGAGGCACGCTACGAGAGTACAGTATGTACAGTATGCGTGTGCGTGGGGTGTGAGATGTGAGGTGTGAGGAAAACGTGTTATTTTGCTCAAACAGAATCTTTGGGCTTTCTTCAGCCTTTTGCAGAGGAGGCCTCCGCCCCACCCCTTACTCCCTCCCCGCATCCCTCCTTCCCTTTCATCTCTCTTCCGGAGGTGCAGATTAGTGGGTGGAGGGCCTGCCAGCTCAGCGCTCTTGCCAGCCCCCCCTTGACGGATCCACGCTCACCTCTTATCCGCACTGACGGCACCTGACAATCCCTGATGGGCACTGACAGCTGTTGCTGTTAACATCTATAAATACATCCACTCTCCATCTGCACTTGTCTGCCGGAGAGTAATTCTGAGGCTTATTAATTCAATTTTTTTTTTCTCTCCTCTCCTCGGGAGATTTTTCTATCAGGTGAGGTATATTGCCTTGCCGCGATAAGCGTGAGCCACAGTAATACAGTTCTTTCGCACCCGGACTTCTATTTAAGCACCCTGTGATGTTTCTGTGAGGGAGCTTTCTAATCACGCCTAGCAAATTGGATAGAGCTCTTGCCGTGTTTTTTTTGGGTTTTTTCTTTATTGTCAACCCGACGCTCCCATGCAAAAGGGGTCTGAATGCTTCCCCTAGCGTTTTGCTAACGTTTGCTGAGGTCGCTAAAGGTTTGCTAACGTTTTGCAAGGGTGGCTCACTTTCACTTAGATTTGGTGTCTGCTGAGGCATGGCTTGTCCCTGGCACTAGGATGGAGTAGCTGTGGTGTTGGTAGGGGCCTCAGTGTCTGCCTCAAAAAACCACCCAGACGCTCAGCTCTGGCTTGTCTCCTCACCTGAAGACCTTCACCCGAAGAAGCTTCCCAGCTCAGTTTTTTTCTTAATGGCCTTTATCGCAGCAGTGCAGAGGAGGCAATGAGAAATTGAAATGTTGAAAAAGGGAACAGGGGAAACCAAGAAATAAATATGTCTCCCTTATCCCTGGAAGTCGAGCTCCTTTGTCCCTGTGACAAGCTCGCGCACAAAAGGCCTGGCAGTGAACTACCTGTTGAGCACAATGTCGCGCCGCAGACAAAGGTGTTGCATAATGGCTGCTCGCTGTCAAGTGAGGCAATGTCTGGGCGATGGACATGGAATCTGAGCGTGCGTAGGGGTTTTTTTTTTTCTTTCTTTCTGCGGGCAATTGTTCGCTCCTCAGGGCGCACATGTGCTCAAAAGCATTCTGCAGGCCTCTCGGGGCCCAGCGTCTGAAACGCTTTATCTGACAGCCCCCATCTCTCAGCACCTGTGTGAGAGCACAACCCACCTCCCCCCCCTACTCACCCACCCACCCACCCACCCACCCTCTCGCTCGCTTTCTTTCTTTCGCTTCTTTCTCTTTCTTTCTTTCTTTCTTGGGCACACACACAGACATGCGCGCAGACACACACACACACACACACACACACACACACACACACACACACACACACACATGCACACATGGACAAACACTCACACACACTCAAACACACACACATACACACACCTGTGGCTGACGTGCTAAAACAGCACTTTGCCAGCGGATGCGGTCCTTTGTGATGTGGTGGTCAGTGGAGTCGACTGCAGATGTTGTGGAAAATGAGCTCCCAGCTGGACGGGAATGTGTTTGTGCCTCTGACTCAACTGCACCGTGGACAGTGTTTCATTTTTTGCATTCGCTCCCTTTGATGAGCGCTGTTTGTTTCAGTAGTGCCCTTTTTCTCTGCAAGCACACAGAATACAATAGTGCATTCGCATGTGTGTATTTCTGGAGCATATGTGTGTTAAATGCCCTTATTTCCCTGCCCCCCCCCCCCACTCCTGCCCTCCCCGCAGGTCTGCACCCCTGGGCACCCAGGGTGCGATGTGCTATGTTAGCACAGGAGGCGTTCTCCTCAGTCAGCAGGGCAGCGGATGCTAAAGCAGGATTAGACAGTCTGGAGGAACCGTAAAAATAGCTGCTTCAACACCAGCAGCACGGTGTCTGTCTGAGAGGCTCCCATTCCCCATTCCCTCCTCCTCTCCCCTCTGTGTGTAATCCAAGTCCGGCTATCGAGTCCAACCATCTCTCCCACACCACACCACCACCACCGCTGCTGCACCCACCTCCACTGCGAGACCCCATCAGGAACTTGTGGAGGAGTGGAGTGGAAAAAAAATAAAATTGAAAATGAATTAAAAGTGGCCAGTCACTTGAGTGGACATCTTTTCGCAGGCACCTCTGCTCAGACAGCGAGAATCCCACCGGGGTGCTGCAGAGGTCACTCAACGTTAAATGGAGAGCCAGGCGGAGCGGAGAGCAGAGAGTGGAGAGTGGAGAGGGTCTGGCCCCCTCTCTCTCTTTTCCAGCTGATGTGGAAGTCTCGGGCAGTCTCAGTCTCAGTGTTATTGCAGGCCATATGGAAGCGGTTAAGGGCTTATATTTGGCGTGTGTGTCACGTCAGCAGAAATTTCCCCGCTGCTCCTGAAAGCCGTGATGTGTACTTTTGCGTGCTACCTCTTTCTCATCCGCTGGCCTCACAAGGGGACTCGACTCGGCTCTCATGCACGCCTGCCTGCCTGCTGCTGGGCCTCTGCTCCTGGGCCTCTGCTCCTTGCGATGATGTGGGTCCCTCCCTCCCTTACTGCACCCTGTTATTGCAATTCATGCTTTTGCAGCTTCTGGTAATTACACAATGCAGTAGGTCTGAGCTCATTTTTCTGATGATTCGCGAGATATTTACAGCAAGGGGTTGGGTTGTCCTTGAGAAGCTGGTGGGTACTGGTACTGGTTTCCGTAGTCAAGCAGAGGTCAGATAATGTGCGGTGAAACTTCGCGGAGAGGAAACAACAGTGGAAACTACTCCCTTCTTAGCCGCTCTGTTTAATGTTGCTCCAGCAGCGTAGTGTTTTTGCACAGCATTAAAGAGCTTTCACTGGCCTGCTGAGCTTGTAAAGGCCCCTCATAACTGGTAGCCTGGAACATACTAGCGAGCTCCCGTAAGAAAAAAAAAAATCCCTTGTGCTGAAATATGTGTGCGACACAATTTTTTTTTAACATTTTTATTTTTTTGCAGTGGGTTTATGTGAAAGCATTAAATGTAATAACAAAAAAGCCTGGCAAAATAAATGCTGCCCGCGATGCGATCGTGCTCTTTTTGCACCAGCTTGTTTTGATGACTCATGCGGTCGTGTGGGAAACTGTTTCACGTGAGAAACTTCTTGCTCGTTTCACCCTCTGACCCCCGCGTCTTCTGCGGTGATTGGCAGAGTGTTGGCATGAAGGAGAAAGGGGAAAGGGAGGGGGAAACGGGTTATCTGGGCAGATGGTGGAGTTCTGTTGGACGTCTGCACGGGTCAGTATCAGTGGCTTGCCGTGCAGCCCCTGAGATGCACACACGCTGAGGCCGTAAGGCTGGCAGCTTTCATCTTGCCGCCTTTCCCAAGGACCCCCACCACCCACCACCCCCACCACCCCCACCTTCTCTGCCGCACTCCCCCTACTCACAAGATAAGTGATGTAATGCTTTTGGACGGCGTCTATCTCTGAGGGCACAGGCTTTCAACCGAGCACTCTCTGTCTGGGCGGTTTGAGATCTCTCTCTCTGAGTTGAGATCTCTGCACTCCATCTGTAATGAGAGCGGTGTGACTGGGGTCCGGCAGAACTAGGTAAACATTTTCGCATCTCCGGCCAGGACACGTGAGAGCGCTGCACAGGGCTCAGGGACTCGCGGCTCAGACTGCTCAGACTCAGACCGCTCAGACTGTGAAAAGTGAAAGAGGCATTGTAAAGAGGTTTAACTGCCAAACAAGCAAAAGAACAAATTTCCCCTTTTTTTAAATAATGCAAAAGTGGCCTTCAGTCAGAGCAACTTTTACTCCAGCTTTGATGCAGAGCACATAAAACAGTGGGGGTACCTTTGAATAACAATTTTTAGACCCCCCCACCCCACATTTACCCCCCCCCCCCCCCCCCACACACACACACACACACACACACACACACACTCACACACACACACACACACACACACACACACACACACACACACACACACACACACACACACACACACACACATTTACCCCCCCCCCCCCCCACACACACACACTCCTCTGTGTAAGATGCTTTCTGCAATCAGCACCTGTTCTCTGTTTTGCTGTCAGGGAGCTTATGAGCGTCATCATGGCTTGGCAGGAAGTGCACCTAGAATATATGTGCAATTTGCCAGCTGCAGCACCCAGTAATGAGAGCCTCATATTGCCAATATGGACAGGAGAATAGGCAAGGCGAGACAGGTTTTTTTTTTACAAAATTATTTATTTATTTGTGCATATATCTAATTAGAATACAAATTTGGACCTTATTACTTGGATGAGTTTTTATGCACACACTTTTGAATTAGGTCATATCTCCACCTCACCTCACCTCACGGTGACACAGAACGTTTCCCTGAGCTGCAGGTCTGGGCGGACACACACACACACACACACACACACACACACACACACACACACACACAGGCAGATGAGGACATCCCGGGTTCAAAAAGTAAAACTCTAGCCGCATATTTGTTCCATCCAATGCACTCAACCAGCCAATCCCAATTAGCATAACTCTTCAGCCAGGTAGATGAGGTACCTGGTGAGCTCATCTACCTCATGAGCTGTGTTAAGAGTACGGGCAGAAGGAAGATATGGCAGGACTTTTACTTTCTCAACCCGGTTTGTCCTCCTCTGCACACAGGGTCACGTCAGGCATCCGTGTCACTCCGTGTGAGTATCATGTGATGCAGTCGGCAGCCATTGCTGAGCGACATGTAAGAGCACAGAGGCAGGCGGTGAAAGTGTCGACGTCTCCACTAATCCTCTCTTTGTCTTTGCAGGACTGGAGTGAATGCACCATAGTGTGGGTTCCATGCAGCAAGAGAAAAGAGGAAGAGAAGTGTGAGTATGAGTATGAGTGTGTGTGTGCGTGTGTGTGTGTGTGCGTGTGTGTGTGTGTGTGCGTGTGTGTGTGTGTGTGTGCGCACATTTGTGTGTGTGTGTGTGTGTGTGTGTGTGTGTGTGCGGCGTGCGTGTGTGTGCATGCGTGCACACACGAGTGTATGTCTATGAGTGTGTGTGTGTGTGTGAGAGAGAGCGAAAGACTCCCTGTGGGATCGAGAGGGGCGAATGTATGGAAGATATCACTCCCCTGAGAAGAAGAGGGAGCGAGCAAACATGTCTCCCCTCAAGAAGCAGCTGGTCCTGGGCAAACAACCTGAGGGGCTCCGTCACGTCTGTATGGCATCACATCTCCATAATAATAATAATAAAAAAAAACATTTCCTACCCCACCTGTTGTCTGTTGCTTTTTGTCTCTGTTATTTTTCTGTCCTCTATCTTTCTCTGACCGTACGGAAAGATGATTTACTACCAAGGGCCCGCGTCCTTGTTTTTAACAGCCATGCAGAAATTGCTGGATGACATGTTGCCACATTAGGAGCAGTTTCACGGTGTAAATAAATGCATTATTCATGAGCCGGTGGCAGTTCTGTGGTAGGGAGAGAGGAGTCTTGCGGAATATTTCACACCTGTTCGGTAATTACTACCTGGGTGAGGGGGATAAGAGCAGGCCTGGGAGGTGGTTTTAATCATGTTAGTGCAAGCACACTGCCCACGGTAACAATCGCATATACTAGTGTAGTGTGCCTCCAGGGATCTTTTTGGATTTTCTTTGCAAACGATTTTTTTACAAAGATACCCCCCTTTGCACGGGTTGCATCACACTCTGAAAAAATGAAAGTGAATCATGAGCATTTATCTAAGTTGCTGTGATGAAAACAACACTGCTATTATAAGCTTATAAGGTTTTTTCCCCACTTTTCCCTTCTGTGATTCTGTGATCCCAGAAGATTTTCAAAGATATAGACAAAGTAGCCCACTGATCTTTTTATAGACACTGCCATCACAAATCTCTGCCTCTCTCCCATGATAGGAAGGCAGATAGAGAGAGAAAGAAACACT
Organism: Setipinna tenuifilis; assembly: GCA_030347295.1. Lineage (NCBI taxonomy): Eukaryota > Metazoa > Chordata > Actinopteri > Clupeiformes > Engraulidae > Setipinna > Setipinna tenuifilis. The sequence continues at coordinate 8,126,449 of CM059280.1, read as the reverse complement.
GTGTGTGTGTGTGTGTGTGTTTGAGAGAGAGAGAGCGAGAGAAAGAGAGAGAGAACATTTTTCGGAATGTTTTTAAAATAACAGTAGTTTTTTTTCTGAAGGAAACAGTGCCACTGCCATCTCCTTGAAGACCCTGCCTCTGTTCCTCCCTCTGTTCCTCCCTCTCTCTCTCTCTCTCTCTCTCTCTCTCTCTTTCCCTCTCACCAACACATATGCTTTATTTCATTTCATTTCAGGTGCCTTGAGAAGCCGTCAGTTCTGACCAGACCCTCAGAGCTGAAAGATGAAGAGTTGCTGTGCTGTGCCGTGCTGTGTTGCACTGCTGCTCACCACCCTGCCCATCATCATTCAGGCTGGTAAGCCACCGAGGGGGTCAAAAAACTGCATATTGCTAATTAGATCAGAGCTAATGTGGATTAGAGGCTGTGGCTGGCTGTGACTGAAGGAAAAATACTGGCAAGTTGTGTAGTTGTGTGTGTGTGTGAGAGAGAGTGAGTGTGTGTGTGCATGTGTGTGTGTGTGTGTGTGTGTGTGTGTGTGTGTGTGTGTGTGTGTGTGTGTGTGTGTGTATGTGTGTGTGTGTGTGTGTGTGTGCGCGTGTGTGTGTGTGTGTGTGTGTGTGTGTGTGTGTATGTTTGTGTATGTGTGTGCTTCTTGGGTGTATATGGCACTGTGGTGCCTTCTCACTTCTCCCTGGAGACTTTGCTTTAACTGGGAAGACACCCAGCCAGCAACTGCCTATGGGAGCCGTCAGGCACAGATCCAGGTGTCAGGCGCTGTGTGGGTAAAGCTAGCTGAAAGAGAGAGAAAAAGGGCGCCACAAGGGACTGTTGTAACAGTTTTGTGTTCATTTGGAATGGCTGCGACATCTTGCAAAGTCTATTTTTTTTGGGAGTGAAGGCCTGGACAGTCTCTATAATAGGGTCTTGATTTCACCAAGAATGTGCTTATTGCAGTCGGGGAATAGGGATTGGAGGGGGTTTGGGGGGGGGGCAGTGTGGGTATGTGTGTTGGGGGGGTGGATGGGAGTGGGGGAGTGATACGATGGCATATGAGCCTAACAAATACAATCAGTCATGTAGGTCGGAGTGACCTACACATCCTTACTCGCGCTGCCACCTCTATTCAGCAGACCGCAGCACATAGAGCCTGGCCATCGGCACTCGAGATGAGGACACTTCAGCCCCTCTAATAGATGCTTTGCTGTGCAGCAAGACGAGCGAGTAAGAGAAAGAGAAAGAGAAAGAGAAAGAGACGAGAGAGGAGGGGCAGCAGGCTACTGGTTAAGTGCTGTGAATCAGCCTGTGTGTGTGTGCCTGGGCTCCTGTTCTCTGTCGGTGGTTACGTGTCACTACGCTCCATGGTGGCTGAGCTGGGCTGGGCTGAGCTGAGCTGTGGGCCTGCTCCACTGCTCCACTGCTACTCGGCTGGGCTGCCACGTATGGGGAAGGCAGAGTCAGAGTCAGTCAGAGGCTCCCCTGTTGACTTTAGCCCGAGCTTGGCTGTCTTGGCTGTCCTCCAGCAGCCGTGGCCTCATCTCGTCCAGCCACTGCTTTAATTTTACCCCAGTGTGGGGGGGAGCTGACCTCAAAGCACGGACACCACACTTAGCCATGGCACACTGCCTCATATTTGTGACCGCAGATAGAAATATACTCGTTTTTTTTTTTTTTTTTGTCCCGGTCCCGCATTTGGCTTTGTTTTTGTGCCCCCAACTCTAGTTTTTTTTTTTTTGTTGTAATTGCAAACAGAAGTAATTCGGAACATTCTGCTGCTTTATTTCTGCTGCTTTTTCTTTAATTGCAAACATGACTCGCACCGCTGCCTCTCAGAGGCTCAAGTCCTAGGCCACCGTACGATAAAGGACACAGGAGCAAAAAGCAAAAAAAAAAAAAAAAATCAATATTGGCTGTTGTGGTGTTTTTGGTGTTATTGCTGCTCTTTGAGCCTGCTCTTTGTGTAGCTGTCACTGTCACTGCAGAGCAGCTAAACAACTATGGCATAGCTGTAATAGGATTATTGCACAATGGTTTGCATGTAGGAATGCCTGTGCTCACTGAAACAAATCTTTTGTGGCATTGCGTGGTGCTGCTGATGCTCTCACTGTCTCTAACACCCCGCACGACTGCCTATGAGCCACCCTCTGCATTGATCGTGTAGACAATGCAATGTTTTCAACAGATGCTGTTGGGAGTCCCAGTATTTGCTACTTGCTGTAATCTCGGTCCCATATGTCAGTGCAAGCATGAAGGTTTTGAAGATTTGCCACATGACAAGAGAAATTAATGGATTTGCAATTGATCGTTTGTTTGATATTGTTTTTTTCATTTGTTTCCAGCATGTGTTTTTGTCTCCAGAGGTGTTTGTAAGTCTTTTATATGCCTCAGTCATAACACAATCACAAGCAATGTTATTTTGTACTCTAAGGTTACCTGTCTCTAAATTCAGCCTGGGTTCAATAAAGGAAAACAATACAGAGGAGAAATATTCCAGGCGAGAGACACAACTTTCAGTGTTTCCGTGCTTTTATTGCCAGGCTCAGTTGTTTTTGTTCGTGGGAATATTAACCACTGACTCAGAATGCACTTGGCATCGGTGCTTGTGCAAGAGCTGTGGTGAAGTCATGTGTTAGCAAGGGAGAGAGAGGGGGTGGAGAGTGGGAAAGGAGGGGGGGTGGTGGTGTGTGGGGAAGGGGGGGGTGGTGTGGAAAGGTTGAGAAGTTGGTGCAAGTGAGGAGAGGACACGGATTCATTTCAGTAACCCAAACTAATTATCACAGTGAGGGAACGGTGAAAAACAAACATGATTTGAGTGACAAAGCCTAGCAGGTCAGCAGGTCGGCCCGTCCTGCTGTAACAGCACCCAGTGGAAGGCGCACCATCATCTGTCTGCGTCTGCGGTTGTTTTCTGACCTCGGGTCGTCATGATGATGCACAGCAGAGCGCGTCGTCTCATGGTTGCCGTGTGAACTGACAGTCTGGCACTCACATGTGATCCAGCTGAG
>CM059280.1:8105945-8115945 GCA_030347295.1 Setipinna tenuifilis | reverse complement strand
GGACGGAGTGGTTTGACCGGGATGATGAAAGGGGCTCTGGAGACTGGGAGAAGCTCTCTGATCTCCACAAGGCCTACCCGGAGCGACTCTGCAGCAACCCACTGGACATGGAGGTACACACACACACAGATGCACACACACACAGATGCACACAGATGCACACACACAGATGCACACAGATGCACACAGATGCACACACACACACACACACACACACACACACATGCACACAGAAGCACACAGATGCACACAGATGCACACACAGATGCACAAAAACAGACAATTCACAAAGCAACACATAAACAAACATGCAGTTTTATGTAGGGATGAAAGAGAAACAACAATAAGTTTGCGGCTCTTGCTCAAGTATGTTCAAACAAAGAGTGTGTTCGAAACAAAAAGATGACCCAGATCCTGGCTCTGCCACACCCATGACCCAAATATTGTGTGTGCCAATGCACAAACAAAGTCTTCCCGTCTATGAAGTGATATGATGGTATTACTGCAAATTACAGACACTCAATCAGATGTGATGGGTGAATCATTAACTGTGTAAATTAAATATCATGGTCAGCCCAATATTAATCATGGTTGCCGCCACCAACTGACCTCATGGGGCGTTGACCTCATGCCCTTCCTCTTCCTCTCTCTCTCTCTTCGACACAGGCCGAGACCCATGACGGCATCCCTGCAAATATGACCGGCGAGATCTTCTCCAAGAACGACAAGAACTACGGCTTCGTGTGCCTGAATAAGGACCAGCCCGACGGCCTCTGCCATAATTACAGAGTGCGCTTTCTGTGCGGGAAGCTGGGTATGTGTGGAATGCCTGCCGGGCCTCTGCGGCTCCTCTTGTCGTACGTACGGCGAGGCGCGAGCGAGGGGGGAAGCACCGCCAGCCACGCTCCATCTGTCGCCGCCACTTCGCGCGCAAGGGCTGTAATCAGAGAAATTTGCATTGGCTGAGAGGGAACGGAGGGAGGAGGGGGGATGGAGATGGGTGGGGTGGCGGTGGAGGTGGTGGTGGCGGTGGGGGGGAGGGGCGGTCGGGGCTGGGGGAGTGGAGGGTGGGCGGAGTAAATTCTGAGGTCTGGAAACTTGGCGTGAGCGTGCTCTCTCTCTCCCCCTTTGCCTGGGCTTGCCATGCTTACCTAGTCACGTGGATCTTATGTCTCCCCCACCCCCCGCCCCCCCCCACCCCTCAGCCCCCCTCGGGTAAAGACATAGATCTGCGGTCTGAGAAACTTGGCACGTGTGTGGAGGTACTGAGGAGTTCAGTACTGCGCCATGCCAAGTGGGGCGGGGAGGGCAAAAGGGTAGGGTGTGTGGGGGCAGAGTGGTGTGGTGCCAGCATGTTTGTTCCGCGCCAGCACGTCAACGTTCATGCGCTGGAATTTAAAAAAAAAAAAAAATCACAATTGAAACCCAGCTCAGTCATGCTATGCTGCTCCTCTGCAGGGGTATGGAAGCAAGACCTGACCTTTTTGGTGCTTAAATTAACCAACAGGATGTGATGGGAAAACATTGCATGCACCCAGCAGTGCTAGAGAGGGTACAGGTACATGCATACAAAGCGCCCCCTTTGCCTCATGCACAGAATTCGGTATTCGGTCCCACCCAAAACAACATAGCACAACTCACTGACCTTAGTGACCCCACTCCCCCCACCCTTCCATTCCCCATCATGTTGCAAATCTGCTCAGGCACAACTGATCGAAGCCACTGTGTTGTCTCTCCCTGCTGTGTGTGTGTGTGCATGTGTGTGTGTGTGTGTGTGTGTGTGTGTGTGTGTGTGTGCGTGTGTGTGTGTGTGTGTGTGTGTGTGTGTGCGTGTGTGTGTGTGTGTGTGTGTGTGCGTGCGTTGTTTTAAATCTGTGGCTGGCAGAGGCACTCCCATGCAAAATGCAAAAATTTGGTATCGCGCCCTGCCAGTGCAGGGGAGCAGGAAACTGATGCCTCTCCCGCCTGGCCACAGGTCGAGTCCCCATTGATTTCCCATCAAGCACTGCACTCCATTTGCGCAGCAGAAATCGGCGTGGTGACGACCGCAGCGCGCGTTCTAAACGAGCAGGCGAAGCGTGTGTGTTTTTTTACTGAGAGTGATGTAACGGGGAGACTATGAGGAAGGCGCCATTATGTGCGGCGCTCAGGATTAGCACCGACAGATGATAAGAATGTGGTTGGGTCATGTTTTAGGGAGATGGTAAAAAATCCTGACGAAGTGCCCCAAAATCGCTAAAAGGAATGTTTCGGAAGCCCCAAAAGAGCTGAAAATTTACAATGACTCTCAGAGAGGAGATGCAGTGGGTAGCTGTGTTTAGTGGTTTTGGTTAGCTCTCTCTCCGTGTGTGGCTTCCCTCTGGCCACAGAGTGGGAAGCAACTTATGGCACACTTCTCCTTAATCCATCACCACCACTCCACTCTCTCCCTCTCTCTCTCTCTCTCTCTCCTTTCGCTCTCTCTTTCCCTCGCTCTCTCTCTCCCTCGGTCTCTCTCTCTTTGTTTGTCTCTCCCTCTTTGTCTCTGCCTCATGCTCACATACTCCAATAGTAAACAACCCCCCCCCCCTGCCTCTTTCTGATTTTCCAGTGCTCACATACTTACATGCTCAATAATAAAACTTGATACTTATTAGTCCCCTGTTTAAAATACATTATTTATGGGGTTTCAGAGGAAAGGAGGTTTTTTTTACTCCTTTTGGTCCACATCACCCTTTAACCTTGCATGCTCCTACCAATCTAATCACATGTCACACACACACCGGCATCTGCTAGCCTCATCATCTACTGGATGCGAGTTTCCACCGGCCACCCACGTCCTCTCCTATCCGCTATCCATCTCCTCCTCCACTCTTCATTGGGATTCCCGGACTTCCTCCGTCCTCAGCTGTGTTTGCCTTCTCCAGGCCAGCTGGACAGGAGGCCCCTGGAAAGCTACCAGTCAGTCAGTCACTTTCCTGCCTGACCTTACTGACACAAACGGACATGGAATTATAGGAATAGAACAGCTAGAGCTTATTGCTAAGTCCCCGTTTATTTGAGTAGCGAATGCAATCCAGACTAGGGCATGACCTTTAGAATCTAAAGCCTTAGCTGTAGCTCAGTGCTGTAGTGATGGGCAAACAGGCCTTAGAAGCTACAATCTAGCACCAAGAATGAGTTTGAGCCATTTAGTAACTCAGCTCATTCTAGTTACCACAACTCTTCAGTCAGCTAGAGGAGGTAACTATTAAAATCACCTGTATTAAAACCAGGGGATTTGGAATATGTGGTACTAGATTGTAGGTTATGAATCACATCACTTGCCCATTACTGTTTTTAGTTCCTTGTGCTACCTGTTGGCACACTGGATCCCTATGAACACCAGCTAACGCTTAGTCATCCAATCTAATGAAGTTCTCAACCTCCACATCTGAGCCTCTGCCCTCTGCCAGCCCATAGAGACCTAAGAAACTACAGCACCAGCTACTCACTCTCCAGCCATCTGTCACAAAGCCCGAGTAAACTGTCTTGGCTGTCAAGCATAAAGACTGAAATGCCTTTTTTTCTACATCACTCATTATGACTGCAAAGGCAGGCAGTCATATTGTGCTTGTCAGAGTTTTTCTTTTCTTCTTCTTTTGTTCTTCTTTTTCAAATAGAAACTTTGGTTGCTGCACTTACCAAGCATAATGATTCTGTTTTTTAATGGCAAGCTAGTCTGTAGAAGGCTACATGATCCTACATTATATATACATATATGCATATACATGCACCCACATTTCTGAAAACTTTGTAAATTAAAGCCATATACAATGTATGTAATGAAACTCATATTGTTGCTTATTGCTATTTCCAAAAATACTTATATATTCCTTTATATCGTTGCCAGAAACATAATCATTGCACATAACACATTTTTTTCTTGGAGTGGAAAAAAGCTTATTATTGCTCATTCTCTCGCTTTATGCAGAGGTCGTATTAGGCCATGCTACACGGCATGTATAGATCTTTTTTTCTACTGACCTGAATTATTTAAATAACATGTTTTTCTTTTTGTGATTTAGTAATCTATCACACAACAATTGCGAGACATTATGACAGCTTGGGAGCCATGTGCAGTATAGACCCCAGCTGTCTCCTACCTCACATTTTGGCTGTGTTTTGAAAGCAGCATTCGGCCAGTTGCCTAGTAACTACTGATTCACGGCAAATTGGCCTCGCAGTGATTATTCCAAGGATCACATTAGCAGGTTGCTCTGGGTTTCTGTTGTTTTTGTCTCTCCCTGAGTGACATCAAATGACATTTTTTGTTTTGTTTTTTCTTTTTTCTCTCTCTCTCTTCCACAGTTCGCCCACAGGCATCCATCACTGTTGACACACTGTCCAACTCCAGCATCCTGGAGCTAGCTGATGAGGCGCATGGCTGGAAGGCTGGTGACCGCGTGGTGGTGGCCAGCACGGACTACTCCATGCACCAGGCCGAAGAGTTCGACGTCATGCCCTGCCCCGCCTGCGCTCCCAACCAGGTCAAAGTGCAAGGTCAGTCACTCAAGTCAGGTCAAGTCAAGTCCAGTCAGTCACGTTGTCCACAGACTCCTACAGCTGCTGTTTACCAAAGCTGTTTAGCATGGCAGGCATGCATGGTCTGCCCATGCCGTGCGGAGCACTGAGTGGAAAAGTCTTGAAAGGGATGTGTATTTGCACTGCGAAGCATGTTTTGTTTTGCTGCGCTTTCAATCCGGGATCGGAGTTCGCTTGCGTAAGCATGTCTGCGACAGTGCAGTGCAGTGCAGCTCTCATGTTCCGGGGTCAGGCATGAGCTGGTTGCCAGGCGCGCGGCAGCAGCAGCAGTTCACGCCGGGACAGAGCCGGGATGACGAGCTGGAACCAACTGGGAGGGCCCCTGCGTGGAGGATAAGAAACAAGTCTGGAAATTATGAATAGTTGACTCAGGCCCAGTGTTTGAAAATTCCACTGCGTTTGGCTGAGGCCGCAGATAACTGGAGAAACAAATCAGTCTTCGTGAGCGCGTGGCTTGCCAGCGTTTGGAGAGTAGCTTGTAGGGTGTTGCATTGAGAAGTGCAAGGCGGGCGGACTGACTGAATTGCGACTGGATGACCTCGATGAGAAGGAAGTGGCCACGAGAGTTGTGAGAAGTTTCTCACTTTCTCTTTGCAGTCGCTCCCACTCTTTCTTGCCATGTTAATATGTTTTTTCCCCCATTTCGTCTCTCTCTCTGTCAAGCCAAGACAATACAATTCCCCCAGAATGACCCTGCGGTTGGTTTCAACAGAGCTAGTGCTGAGTTGTCCAGGAAAAGTTTTCCGAAACTGCTTTATCACTCTATTACATAAATTGTTTTCGCCCTGAAGATGCCGCGGAGGGGGAGAAAGGGCCCTGTCTGCTCACTAACACTTTGAAGATGTGTTTTTCCCCTACTCTGACCTCTCTCTAGCGGTTGGCTGCCGAGAGAGAGAAAGCTGATGTATAGTTTGAATCTAACGACAGACACACGCGGCCCTGATATGCCTGATCTACTGACGCCAGTAACTGCACAAGACCCTGCAACAGAGGACATAAAATATGTGGCAATAAAAAAATATAGACAAAGGGATGAGCAATGGGGATGGCATCTTGGTGAGCGGGGTAGTTTTAACTCTGTTGACTCAAGCTGCTGGAGGGGTGTAATGGATAGATTGTGATCTGACCAGGTCTTTCACAGGGAATGTTTTCTTTGTCCAAAGCTTATTGGCACGGGCAGCTCAGTGATAAAGGAGAAAATGAACCCGTGCACTGCACAGCACAGCGAGTGCGGCCGGCTGCAACAGTAGTGTGTCATTGCCTGATACTTCACAAGCTGCCTGCCTGCCTGCCTGCCTGTGTACCTGCAGGAGATGAGTTTTGTGCTGGATAAGCCTGCCCTCAGTGCAGGGAGAGGCTCTCTGCTCTACTCCGTGATTGTTGTCAGGAGAGGATTAGAATTCCTCCCAATTCAAAAGGTTAAATAATCACTGAAAACAAACACGTGCGAGTGTCACTCGGGAGAGATCTCTCGTCATGACAGAGCCGTTCCAAAACGATGCACATAATTGCTCACCCCCAACCCCCAATCCTACCTCAGCCCCAGCACACCCCTACCCTACCCTACCCTACCCCACCCTACCCTACCCTACCCTACCCTACCCCACCCTACCCTACCCTACCCTACCCTACCCTACCCTACCCTACCCTACCCTACCCTACCCCACCCTACCCTACCCCACCCTACCCTACCCTACCCTACCCTACCCTACCCTACCCTACCCCACCCTACCCTACCCTACCCTACCCTACCCTACCCTACCCTACCCTACCCTACCCCACCCTACCCTACCCTACCCTACCCTACCCTACCCTACCCCACCCTACCCTACCCTACCCTACCCTACCCCACCCTACCCTACCCCCTCCCGCAGGCACTCAGACTGCAAAACACGCTACTCAGTTTACCAGCATGCTGATTAAACACGCAAACCCTCCGCTGGTATGTCTCGACTTTCTCCCCCTCTCGCACGCATGGCAGATAAGGCAGGCAGACTGCGGCAGGCCCCGAGACCTCAGGTGAGACGCGGTGTTCTTTTCCCCCGGCCATATTTCCTTCCACTTTGTTTGTTTTTGTTTTACTTTGTTGTGTTTGGTTGTTTGCCTAGCGCATTAGCATTAGTGTATTTTGGCATGAGCAGCACTCTGGGAGCGCAGGTAGATGGGAGCCAGGAGAGCTAGATGGATTTTTGCTGTCTACAGCAGGGGTGTTATGTGGAATTGGCCGCTCCATCTTGCAGCATTCCCTGCTCCCTCCCTCCCTCACTGTTTTTTTGCTCCATTTTGTCTTTGTCTCAAAGTTGCTGTACCCCCCCCCCCCCCCCCCCCACACACACACACACACACACTCACACACACACACCCCCATCCCCCCAGGTAGCTCAGGCACCTGTGTTATGCTGCATGCCTTTAACAGACGTGCTATAAGATCCATCATCCAGCCCAGCAGAAAATTACTTTGTTTTCAGGTGTCGCAGGGAAAGCACTTCCACCCCTCATTGTCACTGAGACAAAGACACCTTTCTGTAGTTGCTTGTTAAATTGTCTTTTTTTTTTTCTTTCCAAATCGCTTAGGTTGTCACAATGGCTTTGCTTATTTGCTAATTAGAAAGTCTTTGTTTTTTTTTATTTCAAAGTGTTTGTGCAGAGTGCAGAGAGAAGGTGACTGATCTGGAGAGATGCACTTGATGTGCATCCAAAGGAAAAGCCTGTGGTTAGGTTATTTTTTTATTGAAATGACAGACTACACCCCCTCACACACTCACACACAAACCAACCCTATTGTCAAATGTACTTTATTTCCTTTTGAAGAGCGTCTCTCTGAAATGCAAAAAAAAAAAGCACAAAAGCACTTTCCTTTTTGTTTACGCCAGGCAGACGACGGCGGCCCGTCTGAGTTGTGCCTTAGCCAGTGAACGTGCAGAAAGGTGGGGGATCATTAATGGCTTATTTGATTAGGAGCTACTGAGGCAGTGGGAATACCTTTGAGTGCTTTAAGTGTTCTGGAATGCTCTCTTGCCAAGGGGAAAAAAAAGCAAACGCCATGTCTCTCTGGGCCTGTCATGGGGTGCAGTGGAAAAGGACTGCATGTTCTCCAAACTAATGGGAAGAATGGAATTCACCCTGACACTCCAAGTCCCCCTTGCTTGCATTATGATCACTCGATCTTCCTGGAAGAAAACTCTAGAGTCCCTTTGAAACTATGAACGGATGTACCTAAACCCCCCGACCCGCTTTTAAAAAAAAAAGAAGACCTGTTGTGTTGTTGTCCACAGCAGGTCGTGCAACCCCCCCAGTGTTGACAGGGACAGCTGTCCTCGCTTGACATAGGTTCCGAGCTCTCTTGCGGTGATGTTTTGTTTCGCTGTGTTTCCGTTTTTGTTACCCCATGATTCCTTGTGACATCTCGCTGCTCGACGAGGGCTCGGGCTCGGTCTATTTCGGGCGCAGCCGGCCCCAAGAAAGACTCCTCACATTTAGTTTGTTCCTATAAACAATTTTTTTTTCCCTTTCTGAAGGAAGCCCTCCGGTCTTTCCTGTCCCACAGCACTTTCCAATTAGGAGTGCTCATTGCTCTTGGCTGAGGATAGGTAGTCGCTGGATGCTTTTGTGAGAGGTTAGGCAGGCTGTGCTGTGGCTGTGCTGTGCCTGTTCAATTTAATTTAAGGAAAAAGGAATTCACCACTTTTCTCTTACAGAAAAAAGAGAGCAGTCGGGCCTCCATCTAACCCTCTGGGTCTGAGCCCTGTGATAATATGTGCGCCGTATGAAACAGCAGTAGTTTACTTGTACCCTACTCATGCCCCCCCCTCCCCACACACACACACACACACACACACACACAACACACCACACACTGTTATGCTGTTGTGCAGACCCACAGGTCAGGTCACATGCAGGGACAACCTAACACCCCCCCCCCCCCCCCCCCCCACCTCCCCCCAACCCAACACCCCCTCAACACCCCCCCCCCCCCTCCCCCTTCCAAAAGCCCAGCCCAGCCAATTAGGCACTAGCATTGCAATGACCTTGAACCCTGGCAGGAAAAAAATAATAAAAACATCCCTTATTCCTCTCGAGCACCTCTGTAGCCGTTTGCCACATTGCAGTGTGTGCATGGGAAAGGTGCAGGCAGCAGCAGCAGCAGCTAATGATTGTGTGTATGTGTGCAGGGGTGTGAGTCTGAGTCTTGCTGTGGGGATCCCATCTCCCATTCTACCAATAGGGGGCCCCTGCCTGCGGGGAAGTTTCACCCAGCGAGCGCCGATTCTGCGAAAAAAAGGTCATGGAGTCTCGTTAACCGCTGGCAGCAATTTGTCCTTACGCCTTACGACTTGCTCGCCGGACAGAAAAAAAAACAAAAAAAACAAAAAACGATCATTCCATGGGAGTGAGGGGGATTATCATGTTGCACACAAATCATGCCCCGTGGCTAGGAATGTCAAAAACAGTGCGTCTTTGGCATCCCCTCGCTCGGCTCTCTGGCTTTAATATTGAGATGCGACGTGCAGATACGAGAACATGATCCCCTCTCCCCACCACCATCCTGAAGACAGATGGAGAGGCCCACCTGTTTGTTTTCTGGTGACTGATCACCAGACGGGGGTGCGAGAAGGAGAGGGAGGGGGGGGGGGCTCATGTCTTCGTTCCTTATCATGGATACCATTAGTTATCCTGTCTTTAGTCTTGGAGCACGTCCTCATGCTGTTGTTGTTGATGGCTTTTTTTTTCTTTCTTTCTTTCCTTCGTCAGTCTGTCTGTGTGTCTGTCTGGTCGGTGGCCTGTTTGTCTTGCTGGCTCACAGATAGGCCAGACATACCTGCCTGCCTGCCTGCGTGTGAGCTGTCAGTTACTGACAGTGCAATTACATGTCGCCACATTTCTCTCCGGTGTCAGGTGATGACAGCAGGATGCACGGGACCCCATAGAGTGGGCCGCCAGACATTTGGCACTGGGAGCGATAGAGACGGAGATAGAGAGAGAGAGATGGAGGGAGGGAGAAAGAGAGAGGGACGGAGGGAGAAAGAGAGAGGGAGGGAGAGGGAGAGAGGGAGAGAGAGGGAGAGAGAGGGAGAAAGAGGGAGGGAGCGAGAAAGAGAGAGAGAGGGATGGAGGGAGGGAGAAAGAAAGAGGGAGAAAGAGAGATGGAGGGAGGGAGAAAGAGGGAGGGAGGGAGGGAGGGAGTGTGAGAGAGAGGGAATGTGTTTATGTGCAGTCGTCTCGGCATGTGAATAATCTATATGCATATGAGAAGGCCAGATGTTTGGACTCTTTGCACACACATATGTGTTCGCATCTGCAGTTTATGTGTAAATATGTGTGGGTATACCTCTGTGTGTGTGTGTGTGTGTGTGTGTGTGTGTGTGCGCACACGTGTGTGTGAGTGCACGCATGTGTGTGTGCCTGTATGTGTGCCTGTATGTGTATGTGTGTATGT
>CM059280.1:8095945-8100945 GCA_030347295.1 Setipinna tenuifilis | reverse complement strand
GCTTTTGGCAGAGCGCTCAAGTACAGTTCCTTAAATGCTCGTCATTCTAAGAGACAGTCAGTAATTTAACCAACAGCAGATGTGTTGTTGCACAGGATTCAGGACACATGAATGTCAGGAACCGAGAACAAATCCCTATTAGACTTAACGACTCTCATATCAAGCGTGGCTCTGATTGCTATCATTAAAATAGCTGAGCAGAACTAACACAGTGACCCTTTGTGTTACATCTGACAGGAGTGTGTGTGTCGTGGGAAGGGGGGTCGGGGGGGCGTAGTGGTTGTTTATTGACAGTTTCGGTCACAATTAAAAGGCTTTAGAAGAAGGCTCAGCAGCAGTGTGTCCATGACCCCGGGATGGACAAATTCCTCTGATTGCTCAGCCACAACCTCATCCAATTAAGCAATACCAGGGGCGGGAAGGGAGGGAGGGGAGAAAGAAGAAAATGCGCGGCAGGAATGCTGCTGGATCTGGGACAGGTCTTCAACAAGCTGCTGGACAGCTAGATGGAGAGTGGAGAGAGCCGAGTGAGCGCCGAAGCCTGATCTGGGGTCAGTTTACTCTTGGGGGCGAACGCGACGAGGCGGTGAGACTGTCAACTCCCACGAGGTTCCGCGTTCGTACAACATGATGTATCTCTGTACCGGATCCGCTGCCCTTCACTTGGGCACAGAGCACGTCCCATATTTCACATGCGCCGACATGCAAGGCCCTAATCGGACTCCCCAGGGGGGGGGTAGGGATTGGATCCCGAAATGGATATGCGGGAGGGGGGCAAAGGAGGTCTCTGTGTGTGTGTATGTGTATGGCGGGGAGTCAGATATGAAATCCATATCCCTCCCTGGCACGCGTGTGTGCATACATATCCTCCTCTCATCACTCCGCTGATTTTTTTATGCTTTCCACATATACACCTTGTCAGTTATGTTTATATCATATATCCTCACCTCAAGTCCACCTTGTATTTCTGTCACTCTTTCTCTCTCTCTTTCGCTCTCACTCTCTCTCTTTTTCTCTGTCTCTCTTTCTCTCTGTCTCCTCTATGTCTCTCTTTCTCACTTTCCCTCACTTTGCCTCTCCCTCTCTCCCTCACTTTGCCTCTCCCTCTCTCTCTCTCTCTCTGACTCTCTCTCTTTTTCTTATTCTCTCTTTCTCTCTGTCTCCACTATGTCTCTCTTTCTCACTTTCCCTCTGTTTCTCTCTCCCTCTCTCTCTCTCTCTCTCTCTCTCTCTCTCTCTCTCTCTCTCTCTCTCTGTCTCTCTCTCAGGTGGAGAAGGGTTTCCAGGCGGTGCATTTTGAAGGTGTGGAGATGAAGCATATGGGTCAGCAGTCGATGGGCCACTACCCGGTGCACTTCCACATGAACGGAGACGTGGACGAGCAGGGCGGCTACAACCCCCCCACTTACGTGCGCGACCTGTCCATCCACCACACCTTCTCTCGCTGTGTTACCGTGCACGGCTCTAATGGACTGCTGGTGAGTGAGTTAGCATGCATGCACACACCCACCCACACACACACACACATGCACAAGCACACACATGCAAACATATGCACACGTGTGCAAACACACACACGCACACACATGCACGCACACGGACATGCACACACACACACACATGCACAGACACATGCACACACATGTGCACACACACACACACCCTTACACACAAACACACAACCACAAACAATTATGGACATATGTGCACAATTAAATATGGACATACACAGTGTCCCTCTTGTATTTACGCAAACATGTGCACAGCATAAATGCTCACAGCATGCCTTCATACACACATATACACACATACACACACACTGAAATAAAGAGAGAGAGAAGCAGAGAGAAAGAGAAAAACACCAGCTGAGTTCTTGAAGTCCATGTACATATCAGGCCTCCAAACAAGCTTTTTTTGCGAGCCTTAGATTGCCATTCAAAGTCTCTCTCCCGCAAAATAACGCCAATTAGGAAATCAGATGCGACAAACGACAAGAAAGAGAAGTAATTAGCTGCAAACGAATGCAGTTTGGGCCGTTAATGAGCTGAGCGTGGGCCCAGCCGACGGCTCTGGGAGCAGAGGCTGCTCTGGGTCTCTCGGGGGGCTGGCGGTTGAATTAGGCCGTGTGAGAAAAAAAAACACTCCGTCCCAGTGGAGAGTGAGAGAGAGAGAGAGAGAGAGAGAGAGAGAGAGAGAGAGAGAAAGAGAGAGCTTTTTCATCTCGGCTCCAGCCTCCACAACCATCGCCGCCACACCAGGGGTGAAAAGTTCAGGGAGCGCTGCTTGCTTACGGGGCCCTCATATCTGTCTCCCCCTTGTGAGATGGATGTCTCCATGGGTGGAGCCGAGTCGCACCACTGCTTGATTATGGCCCTGGGCGGCCGGCTGATTGCTGTGACGGTACAGTAATGGTGATGAAAATACTGTGTCGTGCCTCCTGCTGCACCTCTCACACCTCTCTCTCTCTCACACACTCACACACACACACACGCACACACACACACACACACACACACACACACACACACACACACACACACACACACACAGGTAGAGGGTGCTCTTGGGTCCCAGGGGAGACAGAGATCTAACAGGCCTAGCTACAGATCCCACATCCCAGGCAAAGTGTGGAAATGAAGCTAGGAACTTGGAGGAGAATGAGGAGAATGAAATCCCAACTGATCTGTGATCAGCATCCAGCCTCACCCCACCCTGCATGCACCTTACTATCAGTTAGTGTCAGGTGAATGGTCAGGTGGTGTTGGTGTAGCTCATTTAACGAGAGTCTATAGCATGTGAAGGGGTTATCAGGATTCTCACGAGCAGACTCTCAGTTTGACTAATGTGTCTGCTGTGACCTCCCACTATGAGAGTGGCAGTGTGCACTATGAGGGTGGTCCTGATGCTGAGAGCAGGGAGTGTGATGAGTAGTGAGGAGTCGGAGCAGTAATGCTCCTGTGTGGTCCTGATGCTGAGGGAGGGAGTGTGATGAGCAGTGAGGAGTCGGAGCAGTAATGCGATTAGCGCGGATGAAGTGAAGCATCAGCCAGTGGCATGTTGTTCTTATCTGCCAGATAACATGATGGCTGCCATGGGCCTCCTCTTCCTTTTTTGGTTTCCCCTAATGACTTGCCCTTGTTTTTTTTGGGGTTTTTTTTTAAGCTCTAAGAGATGTTAGCGTAAACACAAACATCTTTTCCTGTTGCTGTCAGGGGTGAGATAACCCCCCCCCCACCCCCCACACACACCCCTTAAGCATCACCCTTCATCCCAGCAGGGGGGGGGGGGCAAACATGCGTGGGTGGGAGCACTGAGCTCTGGGACTCTTGTCTTGTCTGTCACTCTCTCATTCACACGTTTTTTCTGCCTCTCTCTCTTTTTCTCCCACTCTCGCTTTCCCTCTCTCCCTCTCTCCCTCTCCCTCTGTCTTTCCCTCTCTCTTTCTCTCTCTCACTCTCCCTCTTTCTGTGACATTTGAATTCCAAGCAGCTCTACTGGCATTACCGTTACAGAGTTACAATAAAGAAGTCAAGGAGGAAGCAAAACAACTAGTGCATCAAATATTAACAGTGAAGTTTACTGAGCATGTACACACACATGCACACAAGGATGCATTTAGATTCTGCATTGAATTAAATAGCAAATGATAAACAATCTTATTCACACATATACATATAAACACAGAACGTGCATTCAGATTCTGCATGAAATGAAACGTAAAATGTTAATTTGTGTGTGTGTGTGTGTGTGTGTGCTCAGGTGAAGGATATTGTGGGCTACGATGCGCTGGGCCACTGCTTCTTCACTGAGGACGGGCCGGAGGAGAGGAACACCTTTGACCACTGCCTGGGGCTGATGATTAAGGCCGGCACTCTGCTGCCTTCCGACAGGGACAGTAAGATGTGCCGCGACATCACCGACGGAGCCTACCCTGGCTACATCGCCAAGCCACGGCAGGACTGCAGGTGAGGAGTAATATAATACATGGAGGAATGCACAGATTAGAACAGATGGCTTGAAACCTCAACACACGTGTACACGCACATACCTGTACATACACACACACACACACTCTCTTACACACATACACATATGCATATGTACACACATACACATACACAGAAACACACACACATACACATACATATACACAAATACACAAACACAAACACATACTACACACGCATACACACACACATGCACACACACAATCACACACACACAAACACACACACACATTTTCTCTTTTTTCTCCCCTTCTCTCTCTCACACTGAGCAGCACCGCAGTAGGTCGTCAGCAGCGCATTAATCTAAATATACGAACAGTACAAAATCAGCAGAGGTGTAACTGAGCCGGGCTCTGCGGGAGAGTTAGACCCACAGGAGGTTGATTCAGCACTCCTGCTTCACACCATCCTGCGATGCTGCTGCTGTGCCACACACCACTTCACAGAACTACACACCACCCAGCTCCACGGAACTGGGGCCATTCAGTAAAACATTACATATAATCACCCCTTCGCAAAATAGCACTTTTTACTTCTGTATAGTATAATCGCACCGTTTACAGGAGACAGGCTGGGCAGCGTCAGTTGTTGTCGTGACAACAAGATCATTTGATGGCATGAGATTTTCTTTTTACGTCCAAATATAGACATTCTTATCGAGGAGTGGTGTTTACAGGAAGGACAGGTGGTTATTAGTTTTGTTATTTTTCATGGCCTGGAAATAAACTCTCCTGGAATATCTCTTCAAGCGTCAGCCATTTAATGTCCTTGTTTCGCTTCCCACCTTCCGCCCAGAACACAGTTACTTTGTGTAATCACACAAGTCAGACAAAGACCTTTAATCCTTCTCAATGCTACAAAAACCCAGAAGAGAGACTCAAAAAATCTTCTCCGAGTTTCGGTTTAATCAGATGTAATAAGCAAGGGGGGAGATATATGAACAGATTATGCCGTTCCTCTGTAAAGTTTTTGCTGTAATTCTTTTTCTCCTCA
>CM059280.1:7955945-8090945 GCA_030347295.1 Setipinna tenuifilis | reverse complement strand
CTCTCAATCTTTTTCTCTCTCTCTCTTTCTCTCTCTCTCTTTCTCTGTGTCTATCGTTCGTTCTTGTTTTCTTGTGGCAGGTATGGCCCGCACGAGGATGCCGACCCCTTTAAGCCGAGAGTGCCAGCGCTCATCCACCACTTTGTGGCCTACAAGAACGAGGACCACGGGGCGTGGCTGCGAGGAGGGGACGTGTGGCTGGACGACTGCCAGTGAGTAGTGGAGATTTTTTCATAACAGTTCATAACAGCCTCTTCGGCTCCACTGCCAGGGAATCTGACATGGACATGACCATCCCAAACAGGCCATATCCACAGCCCAGCTGGCCTGCAGTTTTATGTAACAGATACAGCTGATACAGATGACACTCCTCTCCTCTGGCAGTCAGTCATTCAGGGCAGGGATGGGCTGTCTGTCTGTCTTCACTGCCACATACAGTATTGCACTGCAGTGCTTATCAGTGCTACTCTGCTGTGCCGTATTCTGTCGTGCCGTACTGCCGTGCTGTCGTGCAGTACTCTGTGCATGGCTCTGTAGCTACTCTGTCATGGAATACCACTCTGCAATACTCAGGGACTTTGTGCAATACTACTCTGTCGAGCAATACTACTTTGATGGTGTGCAACGCTCATGCACCTTAGTTATTTATACCTGGAGCCTTGTAACTGTACATGTTTAGGTAGGATTGTATAGCTCATTTATAATTTTGGTTGGATAAATTATTGTACATTTTAGAACCTATATTCTGTTTAACTGCTCTTATGTACTGCTGACAGTAAAGACGTGTACTTCTTTTCCTGTCATCCATTCACTAAACTGGCTGAATATATTTCATTATTAGCAACGTTTTGTGCCAGCTAGAGGAGTTAATAATGAAATCGACTGTATCTGAATCCAATTTACCCATCACTGATTCAGGTGTATAGAGAACTCTGACATCATTTCTCCTGCCATTAAGTATGCTCCCACACTTCACCTTTTTGATGGATGACATGCACATCATTGGCAACTGGTGTGCAGGACTGTATTTTATTTCAGCATTAATTGAATGCAGTGCTATTTGTATGTAAAGAGGTTTACAGTATGTCTTAACTCATTTCATATGAAATGTTTTATGCAGAGGGGGGGTTAACTGTGCTGTCATATTTTCTTCGACAGATTCGCTGATAATGGCATCGGCCTGACCCTGGCCAGGTAAGACGGTCCTTTAAAGATATGCATACATTTTCTGGGAATATAAATTGATGTGTTTTATTTATGGAATGGCTTTTAAGACCCCTGCATTGTCGGTTTAATTGGAAATCGCCTTATATGGAGGCTGTCTGAGAAGCAGAAGGGAAATGAATGCATCGGGAAAGTGGGAAAGCAATTTAGCGGTGTGAAAGTAGCCTCTCAGGGGAGCAGCTGGGTGGAGGAGGAGGAGGAGGAGGATGAGGGTTTGCAGGGGTGGTGGTGGTGGGATTGCAGGATTGTGGGATTGTGGGATTTGTGGCGGCTGGTGGATCGGTTGGTGACTGAGCAGGTTTGGTCCTCTCTCTCTATCTCTCTCTCTATCCCCCTCAGTGGAGGCACCTTTCCAGACGACGACGGATCCCGTCAGCAGGTGAAGAACTCGCTGTTTGTGGGGGAGAGTGCCAACCGAGGCATGCCCATGCCCATGAACAGCGTCTGGGGTCCCGGGGGGACCGACCTGTCAGAGAGGTCCCTGCCCAGGGGAGTGTAAGTATTCATGAGCACCGAAACACACAGAACCCTGCCTTAGAAATACATTTAATTGGCTCCTCTGCAATTAAAGCCAACCTGCAAAGGTGCTTAGTGAGTAGAATACTTCAGGTTGTAGGAAAGGAAGGTTAAAGAAGGGTCAAAAGATTTAAAACTTTGATGTTTTTTTTTAAGTAACGTGAGATACAAAAAAGTAAAGCCGCGTGTGTGTTTCCTCTCGGCATCAGTGTTTATCACTATGCAGCAGTATACTTCTCGTGTGCCACTCATCAAAGCGCTGCATGCTTTCATCTGTAAAGACACATTTGACATGCAGACACATTGGAAGCTGCGGCTCCCTCTGCCCAGATTAGATACCAGGGCTGTCTGCCCGCTGCACATGATGCATTTTTATTTCATCATGCAAAACTGCTCCTGCTCCACCGCGGATGCTGACGTACTAATGAATAATTTCCTTCTTCCTGAAGGAATTTCCCGATCCGAGGCATGCAGATATATGATGGGCCCATCAACGTTCAGAACTGCACCTTTCGAAAATACATCGCTCTTGACGGGCGTCACACCAGTGCTTTCGGCTTCCGACTTAACAACTCCTGGCAGAGCTGCCCCAACAACAACGTCACAGACATCACATTCGATGCCGTTCCAGTAAGTTCCACCCTAGAGCGACTGCTCTCTGCTGCCTCTCTCTGCCTCCCCCCACCACACACACACACACACACACACACACACACACACACAAAGACACACAGACACACACACAGACATTCACATACAAAGACACACACACAGACACACACACACACACACACACATATACACACACACATGCACACACACACACACACACACACACATACACAGACACACACAGAGCACTCTTTGGGTAATGTGCTCAGTGAAATATGTGGAAATGAGTTTCATGTCGTGCCTCGCGCGCACAGGGGGACGGATTAGCACCACTGCCTCTGAGGCCGTGAGTGGGATGTGAGGGTGATTGATTTGCCGGGTAGAAGGGGAACGTGTCAGCAGGGATTTCTGAGGCTTCTGTGTCTTCCAGGCAGCGCCACTCAGCAGTGTGGGGTTGGAGGTTGACAGAGATGATACAGCCCAGAGAGAGAGTGAGATGGAGAGAGAGAGAGAGAGAGAGAGAGAAAGGGGGTTATAGAGAGAAAGGGAAACTGAAAGATAGAGAGACTTCTCCAGCTCATCTCCATGTCCTGGTTGTTCTCCTCCCCTCCTCTCCCTCTCGGTGTCAGCTCACGTCGCGGGTGTTCTTCGGGGAGCCGGGCCCCTGGTTCAACCAGATGCAGATGGATGGTGACAAGACCACCATTTTCCATGACGTGGACGGCTCTGTGAGCGAGTATCCGGGAGCGTTCCTGGTCAAGGAGGACAACTGGCTGCTGCGCCACCCAGACTGCATCGACGTGCCCGACTGGAGGGCTGCCATCTGCAGCGGGCACTTCGCCCAGGTGAGGCGCTCTGAGACCTGGCAGGGCAATCACTATCACACCAAGGCAGACACACCTGTCTGTCACCCTGTCTGTCTGTCTTTCTCACCGTTGTGCACACACAAAAACACACACACCGCAACCCTTCTGTTGTGATTCGTTTTCAACCGCTTCTTATTTAATCCTTCGAACCTCTGGCAGATATACGTTCAGACGCGCAACCCCTCTGTTGTGATTCTTTTTACAAATGCTTCTTATTTAATCCTCCACCTCCTCCATCAGATATACGTTCAGACGCGCCAACCTGCCAACCTGGACTTGACCATGGTGAAGAACGAGTATCCCGACAGGCCCCTGAGGCTGGTGGGCGCTCTGGGCAAGAAGAACCACTACCAGCAGTTCCAGCCAGTGGTGGCCCTGGCCAAGGGCTACACTATGCACTGGGACCAGGCGGCCCCGGCTGAGGTCACCATTTGGCTCATCAACTTCAACAGGTTAGCGGCAGAAGACCAGAGACGACAAAATGTATAAACACATAATCCCACCACCCCACGCAAAAAAAATGTGTTTTGGAAAACTGGCTTTGGGTCTAAATACACATGTTTCAAAACAAAAACACATTAAAGCTTGGAAAGTGTGCAGCCGAAATTTGTGGTCTGTGGTGGAGTCTGTGTGTACAATGATGCGCTTTGTATAACTCTGGGTCAACACTAAAAATAGACAGCCAGAATACAGTAATGATGGGTTTGCTATTCTGGGGGGGTGCTAGGTGGTCATCTTAGAATGAAAACTCCACAGAGTTAAGTCAAACCTTCAGAACAGCACTCTGGCGCCCCCTATAGTACACAAAACACATTTAGTGACAACTTCTCTCTACCCTCTACTCTCCCTCTCCTTCAATTCCCACTCTCCTTCATGCAGGGGTGACTGGATCAACGTGGGCATCTGTTACCCTAGAGGAACAGCTTTCACCATCATCTCAGACATCCACAACCGGCTCACCAAGGAGACACGGAAGACGGGCGTTTTCATGCGCACCATGGACCGGGATAAGATGGGCCACGGCCACCAGTCCAGGGGTTACTACTTCTGGGAGGAGGACACGGGGTAAGACCTACATCTGCATCTTCCTCACATTCACAGAAGCCTCTGCACCAGACACTGTTGAGGCAACACTTGTATAATCACAGTCGAGAGGTTCATGACGCCTCAGTAAATGCCACCACTTCATAATTGGATTTCGGTCACTGTGAAGTGTGTGCCATGCTGTGGTGGCACCACGTGTTAAAGTGCTCTGATTGATGTGTGCCGCTTTTTCCCTCCAGGCTGCTGTTCCTCAAAGTCCGCGCCCACAACGAAAAGGACGACTTTGCCTTCTGCTCAGTAAAGGGCTGTGAGAGGGTGAAGATCAAAGCCGTCATCCCCAAGGGAAGCCCCCCCAGCGACTGCATGGCCGACGCTTACCCTCGGCATGCCGAAATGCCCGTCGTGGACGTGCCCATGCCCAAGAAGCTACCTCAGTCTAAGCTGGTGAGACTTTGCCACTTAATCTCCCCTGTGTGTGTCTGCTCATACGATTCGCTCATTTCATCTGCCACCCTCAGCAAGTGGCCACTCGAGAATGAACATCCGTCTATCTACCATGCCCATAAATATGGACCAGGACCTGTTGGTGTGAAATAATAGAAAGAAATACCGCTCCATTAAAAATGATGTGCAAAAAAAAAAACAATATGATGAGCAAAATTATAATACATTATTTATGGAAATAATATAAAATATTAAGCAATGGGAAAAGAAGTTTCGTACAAATCCTGGGTGTTGAAAGGTTAGCAAGTTGCTGCTAGTTTCAACATCTTAAAAATTCAATTATATTTTCTTACCAAGCACTAATAACACTTGACATTGTCTGAAGGCCTGAACCCACGATGTTATGCATAACATTATGCAATCATTATGAAATGTCACTGAAGGACAGTAATGCATTATGCAGCACAACAGCCCATTAAATCATCCCTCTCTCTTCAAGAAGGCTTACTTGTGTGTTTTCTCCTTCTTCTCCGTGCTTCTATCTCCAGCCCGAGACATCAGAGCACTTCCTGGAGATCAGACTGGAGTCGTACAACACGCGCTTCTTCCACATCAAAGAAGATTTCGCCTTCACAGAGGTGTGTGTGTGTGTGTGTGTGTGTGTGTGTGTGTCTGTGCCATCGCCATCACTTGGCTCAGCTTGACTTAATCAAAGGCCCACTTAAATGTGGATAATGAGGTTGCTGTGAATTTAATCGCATGGGATATTGATACCGCCTAATCAATTTCAATGCTATTAATTTTAATTCGACCACGTCATTCCATGCAGTCTGCCCTCGCTGGAGGGTGTTAGCCGAGCAGCGGCGTAGCGAACGACTGACAGTAATCGGGAGACTCTTGTGCCCCTCCCCCTCCTCCTCCTCCTCCTTCAGGTTAACGGGAAGAAGATCTACCAGTCTGACGACGGGGTGCAGCTGACGGCCATCGAAGGCCACTCAGGAAGGGTGTTGGACACCAAAGGCTTCCGGAACTCTCTCCTCATGGGCATCCCAGCACAGATAGACAACTACATCTCCAACCTGAAGGAAGAGTAAGAGACTCTGTGTGACTTTGCTGTGCTCATGGGTCCATGACCTGATGCCCTAATCAAATACAAAAAAGGATAAGAGAGACATGTACACTGTATAAAGAGCTTTTATTGCTGTAATTAAAGTTTTAGGGGAGGTCTTCAGACAGTGCACACGTCTTCCTTGTCCTTTTCTTGCTGTTGAATTTTGGCCTAGCATCTGCACAACTTCTTTTCTGGACATGCATTCTCTGCCCTTTGCACTGCTCTAGTCCAATACTCATAAGCAGAGGGATTAATTACATGGAATGCGAAACATTGTATTATAGTTGTAGTTACCCTCTCAGAGCCTGAATGAAATGGTCTGTGTTTGTTTCACCTGTCACCCTTTTAATGTTGCACCTGCTATGTTTGTGCACACAGAACCATAGTGCTGGTTACCTCAAAAGGACGCCTTGCTACAAGAGGAATTTGGACCAAAGCTCTGGACAAAATTGGAGCAGACCCGAATGTGAAATTGAAAGGTAATGTTTCTCACAAAGCATTCAGTGGGATCTGTTTCGCATCATATGAGCTACTCCCACCTGCTCTGTGGTGGAAGAGTTTTGTTAGTGCCCTGACTTGCACAGACTCGTGAAATGTGACCAGATGAAGTTAAATTGTGAAGCTTTATAGTAATGTATGGCTGTGGAGACATAGGTAGACAAACTGCATTAATATCAGAGCAAGATTAGCATAATATGTATGTAAAGTGATGTGTCATAATGCATCATGAATGAATAAATTGTTAATGTGCAAGCACACGTGCTTGGTGTGCTTAGAAGGCAATATCTGACCCCTACTCACTCAAGGCATAAGCAATTGCAATCAATAGGCGTCCTACCAGTGAATGCATGACCAGTGTGAGAACTGCAGGGGTGGGGTGCAGCGAATCAACACACTCTGGTTTGAAGTCCTCCTTTACCCTGATCGATATAGATAATGTGTGGTCAGGTGAAACTGTATTCTCCTTAGAGACTAAAAGTAATCAGTAAGATCACTAATCAGTAAACCTATTTCAGAGTACTTTTATATCCATTATCTGTATTGTATGATTTGTAAAAAAAATAGGTATTTCATTGAGTCATACACTAGAGGGCAGTGTCGATCCTTTATTGAGACAAATATGCCCTGCACATCGATAATAAGCAGTACACTTAAGACCCTATTTTGCTTTGCCGACAGCATAAATGGATCAACAGAATATTAGATTAGATTAAGCCTTTAATGTGAAGCATATTTCTATAAATTACATTTGTGCATTTTGACATAAAATAATGCCGCACAAATGAATGTGTCGTTATGATACATAGCAGTGTTTACTTCACTTCATTATTTCAGTCAGCTTGTTTTTCTGCAGTTAAATATGGATGAAATTTGGTTCATAGAGAGCCATACATACAAGTCTTGCATGGGCTGTACATAGATTTGTGCAGTGCTGCCTCTTAGGATCAGGCATGCCAGAACAGCAGGGTCCTCCCCCTCTCTGCCAGCAGCACCCCCTACTTGCACTGTGCTTGCAGTCTTAAGGTCCATCATTGGCACTGCTGTTAATAGTGCTACAACTAAAGATCATGATACACAGGGTAGCGTTTTGAGCAATGTTCATGTTATTAATGAATGTTGTTTGGCCACTTCATCACTGATATTAGGCCACATAGTTGTTAATTGTGTTATTGCCTGGAAACATTGCTCAAAAAGTTTACCCATATGTAATTGCCTTAAGAGTTCTAAATCTATTGTCAAAAGTATACTGTTGAGAGAGAAAGAGAGAGAGAGAGAGAGAGAGAGAGGGGGGGAGAAGTGTTGCATCACATTAAAATGGAAGTCGGTTCACTGTCTTGATACACTTTCTCTTGTTGTCCTATTGTGTTTCAGATAAAATGGTGTTTGTGGGTTTCAAAGGGAGCTTTAAGCCCGAGTGGGTGAAGATGGTGCTGGATGACGGTCTGGCCAAAATCCACCAAGTCTTACCCATCCCCATTGTCAGGAAGAACAGTCTATAAGGGAGGACTGAACAGACACTAGACAGGACTGCAGCCTCGCTCTCACCACTGCCTAACAAACTGTGTGAGAGCCCATTGTAAAGCACAGAGAGGACTACTGAACACGAGGATACAACAACGAAGACAAAGACGAAGACGAAGCAGAAGAAGATTAAAAAAACAAAAACAAAACAGAACATTAAAAAGCATGCGTTTGTGTTGCTTAGCTTGTCCTCCCAGCTGGTCTTGATATCTGTGACTACGTGGACGTGAGTGAGTGGATTGTGTCGTCAGTTGAATATACTTGACTCTTGACTCTCCCAGAAAAGAAAAACAGAAGAAAAAAAAAATCACATTCCTTGTTTCGTCCTACTCAGTGATGTCAAACCTCTTGTCTCATTCCAGAAGAGAGTTGTTTTTACTTGGCTTTAATGGGGTATCCAGCTTAATATTGTGATGTTTTCACACAGTCGTCTCATACCAAGCATTTTGTGGTGTTATGTTTGAGTTCCTAAAGTACCAGCGACCAAATTGTACCCACCTTTAGTCCAATTGACTATAAAACTATGTCTGAATTTAGTATCCTATTAAGATAGGGATGTGTTTCACCACTGAAACTGAAGTGTAAAAGAGCAATTAAGAATTGTGATTAAAAACTTAAGAAGTTTTAGCAATTTTAGATGGGGCCACACAAATTATGCAGGGAAGACTGCCATGTCTCCAGATTACAGCACGTTGTTTACTATATGCAAACTGTGGATGACATCTTGCACTCTTGAAATGACAGCTCGCCATAAATACCTGTCATGAGTTGTGTATTTAAATGGGGCACTCCATCAAAATGCCGCAATTGGAGATAATGAAAGCACAAAGAGATTACAAACATACTAAACATGTTTGATGGCACAGAGATACAACACCAGCACACTGGTACCCAATACGATAGAGATGGAAAAAAGTTTTTGAAAGTGTCCTTTATTGTTAATAACAATATGCTATTGGCTACTTTATGAACTCCTGGAGTAATTGTACCTGGTTTACTTACAACCATTTGCTAGGAGACAAATTTTTCAAAGAAATGTTCCTGCCATTTTTGATGGAATGCCTCCTCCTCCGTCGTTGTCAATTAGCAGCCGTTCGGCAAGAAGCCGGAGATTTCCATTTGCCGAAATAGCTGGTCTTTTTTCGGAAAATTGTAATTGTTCATGTTTTATATGTTTTATGTGTTTGTAAAATTCCTCAGATTGATAACAGAGATATATTTTATACTTATTTATTGTACAGGCACAATCAAACAAATATAGAGGGGACATCTTTTAAGTTGTAATGTAATTTTGTCCTTACTGTAAAGAAATGCCATTTAGTATCATTTAAATGAGTATACCACACCAAGTGTATGATTCAGCATATACAATATCAGCCATCGTTTTAGTTGTACATTGATGTGTTATAAATGTGACTTTGACAGAAGCAATGTAAACCCATTACTTGTGTTCAGAATATTTTGTACAGAAATAAATGAAAACATACAGACACATTCCCCTTTTCTGGGGTAGTTATTGTTTTTTTTTGCACCCCAACACTATCCAACATTTTTGTCAGACACAGTTAAAGCTTAAGTTTAAGACTTTGTTATTGTCCGTGGGCGAGGAAACTTGACTTCTGCATGTTACCCATCTGGGGAGGGGGGTGGTAGTACACATAAACAAAAACATAAAAACCGACAAGCTTTGTACATCAACAGAGTGTAACACGAATGTTTATGTTTGCCAATTGATTCATCTTAAGTATAAAAATGACAAAATAAGGATCTGATTGAAGCTGTGAGTGGGTGTGTAAAGAGTTGGCATCGGCGCTACATGTTTTGTGTGGGCCCATCTGACTTGTGTCTGGAGTCCTGACAGGCTGTGCTGTGCTGTGGGAGGGGCTCCCAGTCCCATGCAGGCCCATTTTAAATCACGCTGGAATGCTTTACTCCAGGACACCAGAGAGGAGAGGAGAGGAGAGGAGGGAGGAGGAGATCAAAACAAGACTTGAATTCCAGCCATGCTCTTTTTCTTTTCTTACAACTCTCTTGTGTTCAGGCAGTACCATTCATCAGTCCTCGGTTGCACACGAACCCAAAAAACCCTCACAGAACCATTGGGTATCTGTTCCACAAAGAATTATAAAGTTTATGTTCCCACTTACACAATTTAGTCCCACATTATCTGTGCCTAACCTTAACTGTACCTCTGGGTGGGGTGGGTTCAGTAGATCTTATATCATGGAGGCTTTCTCATTCAGGCAATGCAGGCGGGGCGAAACATCTTGTCCACATGAAGAATAGTGCTGGTAAGTCTGAGCTCTGTCTGGGCGTCTGGTCAGTGAGCGAGGGAGGGGGGATAAGGTGAGATATGTGCCACGCCTCGCCAGATGGTTGGGAAATGCGAAGGGTGCTGCTGAGGTCATGCTGCTCTGGCCTGACTTCTGGAGATCAGTCAGAGTCACAGCGAGTCACAGACACGTCATCTGGCACCCATGCCCATACTGTTCGACATAGTAATAATAATTTAATAGTTAAGGTAATAATAAAGTAATAACAAAGTAATAATTTTACAATTTGTGTAATACATCCATAATGTGTCTACGCATCTACAGTATAATACTGTTATTGTTTAGTTATAAAAGCACATAATTTAACATGAAACTTAAACATTTTACAGATAAACAAAATATCACAGTCACTGCTCTATGTGGGATGATGCAAATCGTAGGGAAACCCTGGATTCTTGCCCAGCAATGACCTCACACTGAACTGGTGTGTGAATGGCTGTGTATATTCAGAAGGCTGGCCCACCACTTTATCAAGACATAATTTTCAAATATTCTGGAAGTCAGCATTCCATCTGAAGATGTTTTTGCCATCTTCCTCATACCATGGCTTAGAAACTTTGCTCGACAGCATATTAGACTGGCTGAGCAAAAGAAAAATGAAGACTCTAATAATGAATTTGATTTGGGAGTGGCATTGTAGGTCCTAAAGGTATATGGCATTTGTAAAAGCTTTATTGAAGTAAGAGGGAAAACATCACAGATTTTAAAAAGCCTGAGAAACTGAATGTTTTATTGGCACTGTTTTCTGTACTTTAGGAAAAAACAGCAATGACAAAATCCACTAACCTTTCCCTGACAAATATCACATTTTTTATACTCCATTAAAGGAACACTTTAACTAAAGGTTGAGAATATTTATGAATAAATGCAGATTTTTCATGGGAAAAATGTATTCGATGTTTGCTTAGTATAAGGAATTATTAACATACAAATGTTACATTTTGGTTAAGATCATACAATCGAAATCTTGTATTGCGCATAAGACCGTTTGCTTTGAGAATGTGATTATCTACAAAAAACACAAACATTTACAGTAGACACAGGACAACAAACTCTTAATGAAGAGATAAGTGCAAGAAAACAGACTGAGAGAAGTGCACGAAATCACACATCTGAACACTGCAAACAATAATACAATTCTTATGCAATTGTAGAGCAACTACAGTATTATCATCAATTATCCTATTTAAAAAAGGTGAAATGCATTGTTCTGTTGAAATAAGGCAAAAACAATAAGGCAAAAAAATATGAACAGTAAACGATAACAGATTTGATATGGGCACAGAAGAACATGTACTCACTTGTATAACACATAACAGTACCAGTTTCAGCTCATTCAACAGTAAATGCATCAATGGATTGTGCTACAAACCCCCAAAAAGTTCTGAACATTTTCTCTGAACGAATCCTGCCCAAAATTCCATTGACCAACTAGTGATTCATCACAACTGTGAGTTGCACGTGTGCGACGAGCTGTTTTTTTATGTGAGATCATCGTCACACCTCATGGCCATGTCCCTCTCCCAAACAAGGAAAGCGCCAGATCACAGCTCATAGCTCCTGCTTGCTTTTCCCGGCTCTGTTTGCTGCTTTTTTGTCCGTCTTTTTCTTGGCATCTTTGTTATCCTTCCCCTTGGCAGCTTTCCCAGGGTACACCTGGCCTTCCACCGTCACGTCCTCGCAGCGGTCCTGGGCCACCAGGAAGTCTTTGATCTCCCAAGCGTAGCTGCCGTCGCGCAGCATGAAAATGGCACGGTTGGAGCCCACCACAAACCTACAGAGAGAGAGAGAGAGAGAGAGAGAGAGAGAGAGAGAGAGAGAGAGAGAGAGAGAGAGAGAGAGTGAGAGAGAGACAGAGGGAGAGAGAGAGAGGGAGAGAGACGAAGAGAGAGAGAGAGAGAGGGGGAGAGAGAGAGAGAGAGGGAGAGGGAGAGGGAGAGGAAGAGGGGGAGAGAGAGAGAGAGACAGAGGGAGAGGGAGAGGGAGAGGAAGAGGGGGAGAGAGAGAGAGAGAGAGAGAGAGAGAGAGAGAGAGAGAGAGAGAGAGAGAGAGAGAGGGGGAGAGAGAGAGAGAAAGAGAGAGAGAGAGAGAGAGAGAGAGAGAGAGGGAGAGAGAAAGAGAGACCATCACAGCCATTAGCAACAGATGAGTCACTTCACAGACAATATACAGCAAGGGGCACTGTGGCACCAAATCTGGAAGGAAAAAAATGCTGTATGTCCATAAGATTTTGTTATTTATAGCTTAACAGTTAAGAAACACAATAGCAACTATCAGATGATTTCAGGTAATATTTTCCACTGAATACCTTTCATTTCACCCTTTATGTATTCAAAATGATAAAAGCACAGTTGTAAGGTTTATGATTCACCTATGTACACTTGTAAATGTCATCCGTCACACAGACCTTGATCCCAGTAAAATGTCCATACTCAAAACCAAGATGAACTCCACCCATGATGGACAACCAATTCTTACCTTAGGGGAATCTGACAAAAGTTCTACTGGATTATTAACTCTGACTACACCTTTAACGCACTACTTAGAATTGTCATGCATTGTGGTTATAGGGGCCAACACTGTGGCCTATGAGCTCTTGTAGGGGGACTTAATAGTCATGGCATGTAGGAAGACATCATCTGAAGAAGCTCCAGGGATTCTATTAGAGCATGTCTTTGAAAATATTGTGAGGTTGTGTTAATCTAGTCAAGGCTTTTTTGAAATGCATCATGACATCCTGATTAGTTCCCAGGGACTAAACCTTACCTAAACCTTTCACTTAGGGGTGTACTCACTTTTGTTGCCAGTGGTTTAGACATTAATGGTTGTGTGTGGTTATTTTGAGGGAACAGCACATTTGCACTGTTGTATAAGATGTACATTGCCTACTTTACATTGTTGCAAAATGTTATATCTTCAAACTTGTCACATGGAAAGATATAATAAAAAATGTACAAAAATGTGAGGGGTGTACTCACTTTTGTGACATACTGTATGTGTGCTTAGTCTCAGTCACAGTCTCTCTCTCACACAATCAGTGTCTAAGCTGTTATATGAAGTCTGAATGGTTGAGAATCCAAATGGCCTAAGGACAGATACTTCTCCTCAGTCTCTATTTCTGCCATGTGACAGCAGACTTGACTTCAGGGTGTGAAATGTCCTTTAAAATATGTTGGGCTCCAACTCTGACCTTCCTAGTGTAGATGCCCTCCAGGTTGGAAATCAGTACTCCAATGGTGATGGCAGCTGACAGAAAGTGGTTTTTTTTTTTTTTTTTTTTTACAAGTGATGGTTGCCTCTGGTATATACTTTAAGCTCTTGTAACTTTGCAGATAGTTTACATATCCTACAACTTGTAATTCACACGCCAGGAAGGACCAGAGATGCAGACAAGGTTCTGTTTCTATTGCCATTTGAGCCTGTTGTTCACAAGATGTCTGGAGGGGTTTCACAGTTTCATCTTTTTGTCATGGATATATTTCTATTTATCCACATTTAGTTTCAGCACAGTTGTCTTTGTCTCCACATCAGACCTTGCAGTAAGCAACAAAGTATTTACCACAGTCTGTCTCTCTCTCTTTTCACTCAGAAAACCTCAACAGAAATGGGGTTTCTAGCCTACATCAAATGTTTTGTGTTCCCCAATGTCTGCATGTAAGAGTAAGTCAGATGTGTACATATCATAACTCAGACTACACTAAAGGACTATTTGCGATTAAACAGTCACACACCAGAAATCAGAATGAACAGTTGTGGCTGGCATTCATGTCAGGTCATGCTCAACATACAGGACATGATCTAATAGTGTGAGACAACCTTTTGCCTGCAATACAGAGAGCCTACAAATAATATGTTAGTACCTACCTATATGGGGTGTTTGCTAAACATATATGGCCTAGATGTGGCCTACGTGCTCCACAAAGTGTTATTACCTCTGAATGTCAAAGTTGGCATTGAAGAGACTGGACTGCCACAGACTAGTAATCTGCTCTGTCTCCTTTTCCGTGGGATTCCCTGACACGGATGCAAACACCATCAGCGTCTTCCCCTTTTTCGACATTTTCAGGAGTTCTTCTGGTTTGGACGAGTCCACTTTGGAGAAGTCTATGGGGGGAGGAGATCTTTTGTGCTCAGGGAGGTCGCCCTCTTCAATGTCATCATCTTCCTGAAAGACATGGAACGGTTTGTTAATTTACTATGTATCTCTGGATCTATACCTGCGTCCATAGTAGTATACTAGCAAGCAAAATTAAAAGTCTTACATTCACAAGTTTGTCATGAAGGGACAGTCCTAAATCAATGCATAGTGCAGAAAAATAAGTACACTTTAGGACACATTGTCATTTATACCATGGCTTGGTTAATGAGGATACTCTGCTTTGAGTGGTGGCCTCATTACCACCTCGAAAGCCATATCATTCATTATCCCTTACTTATATCGCGGCTTGATTTTGCTAGAATGGGCATAACAGATCTTTGGAATAGCCAACTTGACAACTAAAGGCATGGAACTAACTAACCAGGCAAATCATAAGATGCGGAGTGTCATGTTTTGTACGTGGATTGTACACAGGCACTTGACATAGCGGCGATGCTGTTAAATTTTAAACACTCAGCAATGTTTAACTTATGCTAGTTACAAGTTAAGGCACAGAAATGGACTGGAAACGTTTGATCTTTTTCAATAACTATCATTGCATATTAAAGGGAATGTCCGCAATTCAAAACTTTTTTCAATAAGGAAAAATACACAAATTGACAAACTGTCGACATGAAATGGCAGCATAGGTTAGGCTAGTGTAAGTTCATAGCATGATAACTTTGCCATTTAACGGTGAATACACAAAACTTTGTGCTAGTTCTTTTGGCCCAGAATGAAATTGCTACTAAGTTGATTAGGGAGGGGAAAACCCTGCAAAACCCTAACTGTGGTCATTTGAATTCGTTTCTGACCTGCGTCAAACAAACAGGTTAATGGTTTAAAAAGTGCGCCAATAAATAGGACAAATACCTGTTATGACGAGAAACTGACTTGCTAGCATGAAAACATCAACGGTTAGACTGAGAATAGGCAGAGTAGAAAAGCTATGAAAGAGAAATGAAAGGCAGCAAACCTCCCACTGTTCCAGAAGTCTTGCCATATCAGCGTCATTGTAATCGCGAATATCTTTCTTCTTTTTAGGTTTGGTATCTTCACATTGTACTAAAATTAAAGAAATTGCAAAGATGAAGAGTACAACGTTGTGCATTCTAGACTTGCCGGGCGACGCCATCTTTAATGCTGATGCACGAGCTGGAACCTTTCTATTGGATAAATTCTCAACGTCAGAAATGTTCTGAAGGGGCGTGCTCCCTGTCAAAATTGAAATGAGGAATAAAAAGAAATGGCATAACAACAACAACAACAACAACAACAACCATAATAATAATAATAATAATAATAATAATAATAATAATAATAATAATAATAATAATAATGTGCTCAAATCAAAAACGGTTTTTGTATCAAACTGGAAATGATATCTTATAAGGAGTTACACATTATAACACCTGACACTGAGGTAGAGTTACAAATGGTAACAAAGTGATAAAAAAATCATTATAAAATTGCAAAGACAGTAAGAGGTACTGTACCTCTGGACAGAGGTGAATCCATCACAGAAAAAAATCAACAGTGCTTCAGTATCTATGCTCATTTCTGGCAAATGACTGGTCTATAAAAGATTTCTGCAGTCACATGTCATTAGACTGTCAGGAAAGAGTTTAATGTGGAGTTGCATGAGGACCGTCAATGTGTTCAAACATTAACGTTGAATACAATTATATTTCATGATAATGAGGTCAATTTCCCCCAAGTATGTCATAGTAATAGCCTAACAAGGCGCATGAGTAGGACATTAAAATTAAATAAATAGGAATACAGACAATTCACTAACCACCCTGTATCCATTCACATCCAGGGTCCACTTATAAATGTGAATTTGGATCCCCATATTATTATTATTGTTATTAATACTACTACTACTACTACTAATAATAATAATAAATTCCTCAAGGGGCCCTGTCTCAGTGCTTGGCCCTTAGAATTGTCCCACCCACACTAGATGGTGCCCCTCTCTGGGTAAGATGTCAAGAAAAAGGTGTATTTGGATGCCTCTTCAACAATTTGTATTTCCGTTTGGCATACTCACAAAAATTCACAAATTTATAACCATCTGGAACGAACTTCATCAACTATGAGGTGGGAGACAACATTTTTGCCAGAAATGTTGAGAAATACGTCAGCAATCGTAAAAAGTGATAACAATGCGTCACTGCATTGCTGTCCATCTATATTTCACCTCAATGAGAGGCCCACTCCCCTTCCTGCCTCTGTTCTAGTTGAGTGTTCGAAGTGAGAGGCTCATTCAACAGAATCTAGGCAGTTTCCTCTCAGGACACTCCACCCAATGGCACTGTGCCCTGCGCAGCTGTAAGACTGACTAGGCAAAAGTTTGTAACCACAGCAGAAACAGCCGGATAAAGACCCCCCTGTTGAATTCTTTCTGCTATACAGTAAAATGAACTGAGAAATTCAACAATAATTATTGTTTTTCTTTTCATTTAATTTCACTGATGATCATTTTTTAGCCAGAAACAAATAAATAAACATGCAAAAGAGCAAACTATTTTCATATTGCATAATCTTCCAAATGTATAAAGTTATTGTTGCATTGAAAGAAACATTTCAGTATTATATTTAACTTTTGAGTGTCTTGATTGGCTATTCAGCTTAAACATTAGTTTCTTCTCAGGTAGTCTCTACAAATAGATTGCCACCTTCAACAAGGACAGCAAAGAATCAATTTTATTTTTATCACACTGAGTAGGTCCAGTTTCATTATGACAGCTTTGGCTTACACTGTGGGCCTACTGGTTTGGTTAGGTTAAGTAACGTTTATTTTACGACATGGTGGGCCTAGGCCTTCATGACAGGCATACAAAGTCTTTGTATTTACTAAGGCAAAGTCTAGGTCTATTTAAAAAGAAACACATAGCAGCTCTCTTTATTACTTGTAGCCTTATCAGTTTGTCAGTCGGAGTAGGCTAGACATAAAAAACATATTTATTTTAGTTTTGTCTTTCGTTGGACTGTTTGAGATAAAATATACTTATGAAACAAACATGGTTTAGAAGGTATTACTTTTTCTCTAAATGCATTTTAAAACTGTTGGCTAAGCCATACAACATAACAGACAAAATAGGGGGGTCGAGCAGGGCTTAATTGCAAATCTGTACACAACATAGACGGTAAAAGGTACACACAACTTCCACTGTATTTGGCCACTGTTTGAATACGTCGTGACGTGTGAGGACGTGAAACGTAAAGTTAATCTTGAACTGTCGTTACGGCAAAGGCGCCGTTCTCTAGAAGTGGAGAGAGCAGCTGTGTGTTTCATTGACTAACACAGTGGAGTTAGACAAGTAAGAGAACCCCTTGAAAAGAGTGTTGTTACGCTATTTATTTGTCATCTTTGGTCAATGGGGCTTAAAAATGCTTGAAGGCAGACAGGGAAATGGAAGGCGGGCATTCTGTCCTTTTGGGAGCGGCGGCACGGGTGTAACTTTGCCTCTACACCGGTAGTCGAATGCGTCCCACGTCGGGGCCTCTGGAAGGGATGGATTGTGGCAGATGGAACATTGAGCGCTTAAACGTGGATATGAACAACTAAAACAACTTTTCTCTCTGTGAAAGAAAAGCGGGCGGAAGTGACCCGCTATTTACACGCCTTCGGATATAATATTCTCGTGGTCATATGAACTCAAATACACAGCTGAAACTTGCTAACTGGCT
Source organism: Setipinna tenuifilis (assembly GCA_030347295.1). Classification (NCBI taxonomy): domain Eukaryota; kingdom Metazoa; phylum Chordata; class Actinopteri; order Clupeiformes; family Engraulidae; genus Setipinna; species Setipinna tenuifilis. The sequence goes on along the minus strand of CM059280.1, from coordinate 8,072,939 downwards.
ATATTTTCGAGGAAGCTAACGTAGCTAGTATGCTATCCCCTTGCTTGGTAGTTAGCTGCAATCAACCAGCGCAAATGCGGCCACACCCTCTACTGCTTCCTGATACTGGAGATGTAGCGGGAGACTAAAACTCACTTTGTAAGCAGGAATAACAACCACTTCTTCTGAATGAAGTTTTGAGGTAAACACCAAGTGTTAAAGTTGTGGACTACTTAAATGAAACTTACGTTTTAGACGACAGGATACGACATCGAGATGAATATCAAAACCGAAACCCGACACCATCTACGCCGGACAAGACTTTGCCCCGCTTTCTGCTAAGCATATTCACAATAGATATGCACATGGAATTCCGTCTGCAGAGAGAACTCCTTTCTATCACGGGATCTTGTATGAGAAAGAAAAGGTTGAAAGTGGGGGAAGACCGGTCCCGTGGCCCTTTGCTCTTTCTGAGTTTTATTTTGCTTCATTGATGAAACGATGGTGCACGAAAAGCAGAGCGGTCTCAAAGAGGTCAATCGGAACTGGTCACGGAGCGCAGGCATGCGTCTGCCGCACTGTTACAATAGGGTGGCCGAAGTCGGTGGGTACAGTTCAGATCACAGTTCGGTGCATCTACATCCTGCTACCGTAACGCAGCGAGGATATCACAATTCATATTCGCTTGATGCGATTTAAGAAGAAAGGACGTGATTTACTATTTAAAATTGGCATTTACTGAGTCAAGAAATAAGTGAATTTTACCCATTTTCGGGAGGAATACATCTTTTGAATCTCTAGTCAACTTGCACTTTGTTTTTTGAGACCGGCAACCTTGAAGCACTGCAACCAGCATCCTGGGTTTTGTTGATTTGGTATTCTATGGACCAAGATAGCTAATGGAAACCTGTGAAAACGTCACTTCTACAGATATCAGGGGCAAAATACAAAGTAACGTGTTGTGATACAAAAGTGATGGAATCATGTAATGTGCAAGATTGAAACGATAGTTTGACACTGAGGAACTCAGCATGTATCATTGAAGGGATCTTTTTTCTTTGATTGACTAGTCTTTTTTTCTTTTTTTGTTGAATGATATTTCTCAGATACATAAAAATCCGTACACTCTACAGAGTATCACCAACCCCATATTACCAGCAGTGCCTGGAACTAAAAAAAAATTATATTGTCTTGTTGGAAGGGTTCCTGCAAATGTTTACCACAAAGTTTCAATGTCCTGTTCTCTTTCAACGGTGTCAGTGGATTTTAATGTTTTGAAGGACATCAAGGAAGACTTCTTGGCCAGTTTCAATATTTGTAAAGAAGGTGCAGTTATATCTCTTACTTACGAAGATGTCTTAATTTACATGTGTTCATTATGGCGTGTACAGCATAATCTATTTTTGTATCAGTCGAAAATCCAGACTGTTAGCTCGACCACCGTACTATGGCTAGTAGTGGGTCGGGGAAGTCAGCTAGTGAGGTTTCTACCAGCATTTTGAGTGGCAGCTTGCAGCAGAGGAAAAAACTGTCTTCCATCTGTGATGCGTGCAAGAGCAAAATGCAGTTGGTGGCAGATCTGCTTCTGCTGTCCAGCGAGACGAGGCCCGTGATCAGCTCAGAGGGAGTGTCCGCCGCAGAGACCTTTGAGAAGTGCAGGGACACGGTGATCGCCCGCACCAAGGAACTGTCCATTCTAACACACGACATTCAGAGCCAGCTCAACATGGGCAAGTTCGTGGAGGTGGGGGACAGGCTGGTGGAGATGGGGGACCTGGTGGTCTCTCTGACTGAGTGCTCAGCCCACGCCGCCTACCTGGCAGCGGTGGAGACGCTGGGCTCGCAGCCCGCCGTGCCGGGCCTGGTGGACCGGTACAAAGTGACGCGGTGTCGGCACGAGGTGGAGCAGAGCTGCAGCGTGCTCCGCGTCACCAGCCTGGCCGACCTGACCCCCCAGGTGCTTCTGGAGGTGTCTCAGAACATCTCGCGAAACCTCAGGACCCTCTCGGACGTGTCCACGCTGGCCAGCGACAAGTCCAAGGACAAGTTCGCCAAGGAGCAGTTCAGAGCGAGTGTGCGCTGCATCAGCACCAGTGCCCAGGCCCTGCTGGCCTGCGTGAAAGAGGTCAAGACCTCGCCCAGCGAGCTGACGAGGAACCGCTGCGTCCTCTTCTGCGGACCCCTGGTCCAGTCTGTGCACGCGCTGGTGGGCTTTGCCACTGAGCCCCAATTTTTGGGCAAAGCAGCCGTCATCAGCCCCGAGGGGAAGGCCGTGCAGACGGCCGTCCTCGGCGGGGCCATGAGCGTGGTCTCAGCCTGCGTCCTCCTCACCCAAGGCCTCAGGGATATCTCACAGCATCCTGAAAGCAGCACCAAGATGCCCGACTACCGGGAGCGCTTGCGGAACTCGGCCTGCGCCGTCTCGGACGGGTGCACACTGCTCTCTCAGGCACTAAGGGACCGCTCCTCGCCCAGAACTCTACCGCCAGTCAACTCCCACTCTGTGAATTAAACCCCCCTCAGTTTGCTAACCATTTCAGTTTCTACCCATTAGTTGACGTACCAAAGAAACTAATGATTGTTCAGGATGGGTGGATACTTTTTCTGTTTCTTTTTCCCAACTTGGTCTACTTGTTTGTGAGGTGAGGTAACAGCCAAGTAAAAAAAAAAAAAAAGGTAGAAACAAAATATGAGTTGCAGGTTTTTTCTCATGCTGGATGTGATTTAAAACCATCACTAAAACTGACCGGTAACTAATTTCTAATCCAAACTCACTCTTGGCTTCGTATTGTCAGAAAAAAAGATAGTAAACCACCCCAGTCAATTTAAAAAACGGAAAAAAGTTTACCTCAGTTTTCAACTGTTTGAAAACGACAGACAAAATGATGGATGTAGCTTCACTTGTCTGACCAATGACATGGTGATCTGTAGAAGTACATGAATTTAGTGAGTGAGAGTGGGAAGAGTGTTCATACTTGTGTTCCATGTGTGAATTTTTAAAAAAATGGGTTAAAAGCTGCTGTGAGTGTGTGCCATAGGTTTTACACTATTTACCAGACTTACAATAGTATTGTAATGTGTTTTTGATCATGCATGTACTGGAGTATTTATTTCATCTATTAAAATGTTGTTTTCTCATGTACGTGCCTGTGGACTGCTCCTTGCCTGTAAAGATTCGTTATTGAATCGAACAGTGAAGCTGTTATTAAGCACTGACCAGTGGTAATGAACTAGATGTCCAAGGTTGCATAGCTGAGGAATATTAATGTGAATGTATTTTACGATTCACTGACCGTGGCATGATAGAGTTTGCAGTGTACAGCTGAATGATTTCAGGCTATTTTAGAGGATTTTTCAATGTCTGAGAAATATGTCTTTTTTTTATTAAGTATTTATTTTGGAAAGTCATGTCTAAAATATGTATAGCACTGCCAGGCTCATAGGTTTGTAAACCCAAGATTTTAGCAGCAACACACTTACTACTGTAGGGATTGGTTGATATTGTTAGACAACATAATAACACAACTGTCAAGTGGTCTTGATGGTTACTGGCCTGAAGGGTTTTTTTTTTAGATCTTCAGCTGACTATTGTTTAAACCAAAGTTTCATGTGAAGCAGTGTTTTCTTGTTTTCTTAGTGTTTTTTATTTATCAGAAATGTAAACATGCCTTCAAAATGTGTTGTTACGAAAAAATACAAAAACACCTATGCTTAATGTAATTCAATTATATAGGAAAAGGAAAACATCAAATGCCCAGGAATGTTTTCTTAACCTATGTGTCATGCAAAAAAACTTCTGGCTGCAACAGTAGATAAAGTTCTGCCTTTGAATATCCCTCCGATACACAAGCTAAGCAAGACTAGACCCTGATCTGTTCCATTTGTTATCACTAGCAAGGCACGATAAGCCTACAGCACCCTTAGAATCTGAGTCTGTGCTCTTTTGATGTCCGCCTCTCCTAGTCTTCTCTCCCGACCCCACACATGGAAAAGCACAACTACCAGCATGTAGAGAGCTCTATCCCACGTACTTCCCTGTGAAAATACCAGCATATGCTGCCGTATGAGAATAATGCTCAGAAAATGAAACAGGGTTGGGTTGAATTACACAGACCTTTTTGGTTCTACTTTCATTCTGTTCAAGCTGTGCAGGTCAATGGCTTGCGGCTGTGTACAATTTTACAACATAATGTTATTACCTTGGCGTAAATATGTTACACAGTTTACAAAAAAGTAGCTTTGGGAAAGAAAAGAACGCTTACACTGAAAAATATATTTATATATTTAAAGTATGGTACTTGCATTCTGGATGTGAAAGTAGTGAGTATCTATCAGCAGTTGTGACTCAACTCATCAAGTCTTTTTTTGTAAATAGAAGAACATATCTTCTCATTCAGGGGATATTCCTATTTCACTACAAAAACTATGGATCTTGTTATTCCCCTAGTTTTTGAATGGCAAACCCCAAAAACTGTTGGCTCACAACAGGAAACCAATAGCCCTTGCTATCAGGAGACATTTCCTTCTGAGCTCAAAATGTCGGAGTAATAACTTCAAGCAAGGTTTCGCCCATTTCCTGCTAAAGAAAGGAAGTTTTGCCTATCCCAATCCCAAAGAGCTACCAGTTCCCATCTGTGCTTTGAGGTAAAGGTTTTGTCCAAATGGGTATGAACCTCTTTCCCAGACAAGCCTCAAGCCAATATCCTGTTTCACAGCAGTGTTGTCTTTGTAAACACATCATACTCACAGCTAGTGAAACAGACCAGGCCTATCAGGCTCCATGAATGACAAATTAACATCAAAGCCAAGCAGAAGAATGGATGGCTAGTGAGCTCAAAAATATTTAAATTGAAAACATTTTTCCTGGGTGAAATACCACAATGCCTCCCCTACGTGAACGGAATATATGTCCACACCTATTCATCTGTTGTTTTTATCACAGGTATAGTATTTCACAAATTTACTGTGTTTGAAAAGTACTGCAGCCCCACCTCAGTGAAGCTAAAGCTGAAGTTTTTTTTTCTGTCAGAGGAGCTAGGCCGTTGGTGGCAAGGCCATCTAACTGGTGACACTTGGTAGCGGTAATACGACACTACGACAGCAAATGGGATGATACTATATTCATTATTTACAGGTTCGCTGGATCCTATAACAGGGATTTCCATGAAGTCGTTGCTCAGCAGCCGCTCACACAAGGCAGGTTGCTTTGATAATGGACAAGGAAGAAATGAGCCCTGATCCAACCTGGCAGAATTTGAAATGAAAAGAAAACCTTTACGTAGATCACACATCAATGTCTTGCTCATGTTATTTATTTATCTATTTCATCCTGGTTACCTATAAACTCTTGTTTGTGTAAAATCAGGGCACATGCATAGATTTCTGGAGCAGTTCATGTGGAGTAGTAGTTTAAATAAATGAAAAGGCGAACACACATGCAGAGCACATATGATGCCCCTCACCACTGGTGCCCAGAATATGATCAGCGTGTTCGGAGAGACAGCTGTCCCCTCCGCGCCCTCTTAACAGCTTCGCAAGGTTTTGGCTGGGGGCGAAACTTTTGAGATATGATACCCACAGCCTGTCAAAACATGCTGCTATTCTCACTGTAGACCCACCCAAGTTTATATCTTTGTGCGCTGCAGTGAGTGTATGCGCATATCAGTGCAGACCAAACATAGGGAAGGCCTCAGCTTTAAAGCAGAAAAGAATGTGTAATACTGGACATATGTTGGAGACTTCTGGACCCTGAGGTAATTCAGGCTGTCAGGGGATACATTTTCACTCAGGAGATGTCATAGACAACCTAGACTATTGTTAGATGTATCAATATCAGTGTACGAATATTGAACAAAAATGAGCAGAGCTTTTGATCCCAACATCTGTTCTGTTGCTTGAGAGAGCAGGTCCACTTGATTAGAACGTCTGCAGAGGGAATCTATGAGAAATCGGAGACGGCCCCAGAACATGGTTTGATATACCCACCCATATTTTCTGGACTCGCGCTAATAATAGGACTGTGACCTGTGAGCCTGGCTGTGTGTTCCTCCTCTCCACACCTTTGTTTTCTGATTCTGGCCCCGGCTCTGCTCGCTCTGTCTGCGTACTTGAGCTTTACCCAAGAATCCTTTCTGGCAGGACAGGACAGGACAGTGGCCTCTTTGTGTGGCTCCCACCCACAATCAGCAGTGGCCGCATGTTTTTGGCGGAACAGCGTCCACAGGCCCCCTTTTCCCACCCTTCCCTGCACGCCGCACTCTGGACGCTCCCCCGGCCGAGGTGACCCCACCTAGCCCAGCTATTGTCTCACGGCCCCCGGAGGAAGCGGCCAGGTCAAGGAGGACAGTGCGTCAGCCCTTGGATCCGATCCGTTGGTCTGTTTTTAAATAAACGACACAGGAAGGACAGAGCACAGCCACCTGTGGAGCTGACAAGTTTCCGAAAATCCCAGGATTCCTCATAAAAAATTCTGGATTATCGTCGACCGAGCGGGGGCATGGGAACAAAGAGATTTCCCATCAGCACCGCAGGACTCTCTCTTGCTCAGCCCAAAATTAGGGATGGTCTGGTCTGGGCTGAGGTGTCCTTTTTCTACCCTTTTGTCTACCCCAAGTCCAATCTGCTAAAGTGCATCTGGTGGAAATTCGAGAGTTGGGTATGCAATGTAAGACTATTGCCGTCTGTTGGCAACATGATCTGATTATCTCCAAATGTACATGTATACACCACCTTCAGACAGCTAGAAACTTCCCAGCTCCTCATCAAGATGTGTGCTTTCATCAGACATTCATTGGCCTGGAATCTTTATCATAACTGTATATGAGGGATGAAAACATTTTAAAAAAACATCCAACGAGCTCTGAAACACATCTAACACCTAACACATTGGGATGATAAATTTGGCAAAGACATCGACGTATGAAGCAACTGAGAGAAAATGAGAAGCAGCTCACCGCAGTCACTGATTGTGTGACTTTGCTGCCCAATATGGACAGTACATTCTCTCATGCCATAATCACCATTTTATTAAACAGATTCAAACAAGTTGGACAGCAGACTTAGTAAACTGTTTCTTCAAAGAGCAGCAGGAGTTTACACCGAAAAACCAATTCACTAAAACAGTTTACTCTGCTCTTCAGACCGCTTGGTCACTGTGGTATGTAGCGCAGATGTGTCAGGCTGAAATGTTTCACAATGATTAAGGATGACATTTCAAAATGACTGAGCAGAATCTTGCAGTTTGATGAAGTAATCTTTTTCCCCCCGGCAGTTGAGGAATAAGCAAAACCTCCACCCTTCCATCCAACAGGACATTTTTACTTATCTCTGTGTGCAACCATGGCTAAAATCACTGTAAGAAACGACTACGACAAGGTCAATCCCTGTGAAACTGACAAAGGAAAAGGGAGCACTGGGGTGAATTGGCCAGATCCGTGTTCATTCGGCGTACCTCCCCGTCTCATTGGAGGCTAATGTGAACCAGCAGTAAGCCTCTCTCGGAGGGGAGCATTCCCTGGCTGTGATGTCATCCCTCCCAGTTAAGACCAAGCCCTCCTTTTTTGTTTCACAAATAAATAAATAAATAAATAAATAAACAAACAAGTAATGGGTAGCCTCCCTCCCAAAATGAAAATGACAAGCTTCTGAAACAAAATTGGGAGATACTGGACGTGGAAATGACAAGGGGGGCATATCCACCCTCGCCCTTTTCCTCCTCCCTCCTTCCCCTTCCTTCAAATTGTCAACAAACGAGTAGCAAGCAGCCTGAGTGCACTCGGAGGAGACCTCACGCTGCTGGGCGGATTCCAGGGGAGCTGTATTTACAGACATGCACAGGAGTGTGATATTTCACAGATTCACAGCTCATTGTTTGGGACAGGGATAAATAGGCCCCACAACCGCACTGTGGGCCGCACAGCCAAGACACCTCCTCAGTGGTCTCTTGGTGTGGGATAGCTGAGAAAAGGGCAAGAAGAAAAACCAAGAACTACAACCTACAGTTTCATTCACTCACTGACTACACTTTGTTCGTTTCAAAAGTGTGACTTTTCGAAGAAGTGGATGTGAGAGGGCCTGGCTGTGTAGCTGGTGGAGCTTCTTCGTGCATTCAGCCTTGACTGTCAGGGAGGGACAGGCGGCGGAGGGTGTTATTGTTTAAAAATAATACATGCTGAAAACACTGCTGGAAGTGGGAGGGCACTTGCCGGCTGAGGGGGTGTTTCATGAGCAGGCCAGCCAGAGTGCACAGCCTTCCTCTTGGCATGTTTACAGAGGATGTTGTGCCCACCCCCATCCCCCCTTCTCTTTCTCTCTCTCTTCCTCCCTCTTTCTTTCTCTCTTTCTCTCTCTCTCTCTCTTCCTCTCTCTCCTCCCCCCCCCCCCTCTCTCTTTCTCTCTCATTCTCTCTCTCTCTCTCTATCTCCCTTTCTCTCTGTCTCCCTCTCTCTCTGTCTCTCTCTCTCTCTCTCTGTCTCTCTCTCTCTCTGTCTAAGGTGTGGCTCATTTCCTCAACAGACACACAGAGCTGAGCCAGTCTCTCCCATTTCCTGCCTCCACTAGGCATGCTCATGAATAACTCAGCCAGCACAGAACAAGGGATATCACCTTTACATGCTGTCCATGCTGTCCATCCTCCCAACCACCCACCGCCATTCTCTCTCTCTCTGTCTGTCTGTCTCTCTCTCTCTGTCTGTCTCTCTCTCTGTCACTCTGTGTCTCTCTCTCTGTGTCTCTGTGTCTCTCTCTGTCTCTCTTTCTCTCTCTCTTGCCTTCTTTCTCAGTCTCTTTCCTTCTCTTTCTCGCTCCCTGTCTTTGATGGCATATGGTTGGGTCATTTAATGAGTATGGGTTTAAGAACACTTTTTTGTGTAGTCAGATCACTCAGGCACCTGGTAAGAATGACCAATTAGCCCTCGGTTTGAAAGGTGACACTGCAGGGCACAATTTGTCTTGGGGACATGTTCTTATTTTGTAATGATTATCTGAATGTGCTTAATAGACTCACTGGGAAGATTAGGTCCACTGGGAAATTCTGTCTGTTAAGACTCAATTCCACTGATTGTCATTGTGCTCTATAAAGGCTTTATACAGGGCTGGCCTAGTGACTGTTTGCCCTGATTGAGCCCTGTAACAGTGTCTTCAGGTCAAAGGGAAAAGCAGTGCCATTGAACTTCAACGTAGACAGGAGAGAGACACCTATTGGTGGTCAGTAAAACAAGTCCATCATAATGCCAAATTCATAGTAATGTGCTGTATTTAGTTATATGAAACAAATTGTTACAACATTATTGAGCACTGCTGATATTTTAAAGAAAACATTAATGATTTAACATAGGCTACTAAGGGGAGGAAGAGAAGAGAACGTATTATTTGAAAGTGATCAAGAGTTGCATATTTGGAAAGCACTTAAATCACTGATAGTACCTTTAAGTGGCAATCAAGGATAGCTGGCTCAACTAAAAAATGGAAATGAGGATAAGAGCAAAAATACAAAATATAGTTTACAGTTAATATCGCCTTCTCCCACTCTCTGTTTGTGTATAATATATATGTGGTGTGAGTAGTTGGATATGTTTATGTATAGCCAGGTGTGTGTGTGTGTGTGTGTGCGTGCATGTCTTCTGTGCGCATGTTGCAGAGGTTTGTGAAATGTCTCTGTTGGTTTATGTTATATGTAATAGAATGCAGCAACAATGAAGGGTTCAAGCTCTTTGTTCTGTTTAAATGATACTATTTAGGGCAAGCCTCTTCAAATGGCGGCCCTGGGGCCAGGTGCGGCCCTTGAGATGATTTATAGTGGCCCCCAAACTGTAATGTAATTTAGTTGTTACACACGAGCGTGAATATATTCCGTAAACACGCTATGGCGTTAAGATGCGAGGTCCAACATCAGATAGATTACTCAGCGATGATTTGAGTTCATTGCTTTAATTGATACCTTGATAAGTCATATTGCCCGGCCCCTGGTTTAGGTTCAGTTTGATGAACTGGCCCCAGTCCCAAACTAATTGAATAGCCCTGATTTAGGGGGTGGAGGTTTGGGGTGACGGGGGTGCTGGCCATGTACACTACCGGTCAAAGGTTTTAGAACACCACACTTTTTCCAGATTTGTAATGAAAATTCAGTTTATTGTCCCATTGCACTCTAAAAATGAAAGCACAGAACAAATAAGCAAATTTAGGTTGAAAAAAAATCATGAAATAAATTGATAAGCCAAAATGTATTCTAAACTTTTGACTTATCAAAGTAGCCACCTGAGCATACTCGTGGCATTCTTTCTGCAAGGAAAATCAAATATTCTTCAAAAAGTTCTTCCAAAGTTTGTTGCAGAAGTTCCCATAAATGTGTGGCACTTTGTAGGTTGCTTGACTTTCACTCTTCTGTCCAGTTCTTCCCAAACCAGCTCGATGGGGTTTAAGTCTGGAGATTGTGCTGGCAACTCCATGTTTTCAAGCTTACCATCTTGTTCTTTTTTTTTTTTTTTTACCTCTGGCTGTTCAGTACTTACCTTTGTATCATTTCAGGGTATTCATTGAACTTTCACTACTTGAACTGCAATAAATAACTGGAAAAATTAGGGTGTTCTAAAACTTTGACCGGTAGTGTATATATGGCAAAGGGAACCAAATAAAACTTTCCAAAATGCTGCTCTCAGGATTATAGGCGTATGCTTCGCCTTGACATTTCTTACCGTCACTGCCAACTGACTTCAGGTTGTTGGAGTTTTTACCACTAGAGGGAGACATATCCTCACTTTAGCAATCTAAGTAATCCTTTCATGTTATGCATACATTGCATTGCATCTCTTCTATGTGATAAATTGAGAAGAGCAAACATTGTAATAACTAAAGTACTTGACCTCTGAACTTTGAATTCCACTTGATCTCTGTCCACCTGCTAATGTCTATAGTGGGATTCTGTTCACTTCATAGTGATTTCTGTATTCTGGAATGTACGGTATTAATTATACAAATGCGGTTTATTATCCTGGACTTCTTGGCTACTTCTTTTGTGAGTGAAATATATGCATCTTGATCTCTTTTCTTGCTGACTGCCTGCCCCCCTCTCTCTCTCATTCTGGTAAAGAAAGGACCTCTTTCATGGGAACACTGGGTTGGTTGCCAAGTGAAGATGCTGAGCATTCTTAGGCCATGGTGAAGATGATACAGATAATGACCCCATGACACATGAGAAGCTGTATTTTGAAAGACTCTGATGACCACATGTCTAAAAGGTACTACATATAATGTCAGTGTCTGTTTATGATTATGTTTTCTGTGATGCCAGTGTTTGTTCGTGATTTATGGTCATGTTTGTGTTTTTTCTTCATCACTAGACATAGTCTAGACATTGTCTAGTAGAACTAATTTTTACTTTGCAAACAACAACTGAATAAAACATGCAAGACAGGTAGCTCATCCCTAGCTTGTCCCTGGAGAAGCTCCACACAGGCTGCCAGTGTTGTTTGTTTGATGTAGTCCTGGCTATGTGAGAAGACATTTTGTTTGACAACATAGGCTACTAAGGGGAGGGAGAGAAGAGAACATATTATTTGAAAGTGATCAAGAGTTGCATATTTTGTAAAGCACTTAAAATCACTGATAGTACCTTTAAGTGGCCATCAAGGATAGCTGGCTCAACTAAAAAATGGAAATGAGGATAAGAGCAAAAATACAAAATATAGTTTACAGTTAATATCGCCTTCTCCCTCTCTCTGTTTGTGTATAATATATATGTGGTGTGAGTAGTTGGATATGTTTATGTATAGCCAGGTGTGTGTGTGTGTGTGTGTGTGTGTGTGTGTGTGTGTGTGTGTGTGTGCGTGCATGCGTGCATGCGTGCATGCGTGCATGCGCACACGCACATACGTGTGTGCATACATATGTGTGTCTGATATGTGTGGGAGCTGGATATGTTTATGCATAACCACGTGTTTGTGCGTGTGTGTATGTGTGTGTGCCTGTGTTTGTGTATGTGTGTATGTGTCTGTGTGTGTATGATATATGCGGGAGTTGGATATGTTTATGCATGGCCACGTGTGTGTGTGTGTGTGTGTGTGTGTGTGTGTGTGTGTGTGTGTGTATATGTATGTGTGTCTGTGTGTACGTGTATGTGTGTATGTTTGTGTACGATATATGTGGGTGTTGGATATGTTTATGCATAGCCGTGTGTGTGTGTGTGCCTGTGTGTGTGTGTGTGTGTGTGTGTGTGTGTGTGTGTGTGTGTGTGTGTGTATGTGTATGATATATGTGGGAGTTGGGTATGTTTATGCATAGCCGTGTGTGTGTGTGCGTGTGTGTGTGTGTACATGTGTGAGTGCGTGTATGCATGTGCGTGTGTGTGGTGGTAGTGACGGAGTGGGCTCATGTGCAGCAGCCTCAATCCCGCCTCTGTGCTATTTCTGTTGGTTTAGGAGATCCCTGTCTGACCAGCGATTCAGAGGCCAGCTCAAGCTCAAGCTCAGGCGCCCACACAGGCCCCGCATTGACGGCCCTGGGGCGGCCAACGCTGCACTGAGGAGCCCTCTGTGGCCCCCGGCCCCCGGCCCCCGGCCCCCAGATTAATCGGGGGAAAAGTCCACCAGCAGCCCCTTTAATCCCAGGCCTGTGGCCATGGGAGCCTGCATCCACTTGTGCTACATAAATAAACAGCCAAGGGCCGGCCTAGCGCAACAGTGGGCCTGTTCAGCCTCTCAGAGGGCTCACTTATACGGCAGCGTGCGTGGAGAGAGAGCAGGGAGGGGTGGGGGGTGGTGGTGGGGGTTGGGTTGCAGGGGCGAGGGCGTTCAGGCTTTGCCCACAGTCAGACTGCTACTGGTTGATGTACTGTAGCTAGTCAAAGCCTTCGGGAGGGAGAAGGAGTTGCTTTGCATTGGGTAGAATGTAAGCATGCCTATCCTGCTGTTTGGATCACCATGAATGACATAAACAGAAAAATAAACATTGTAGGGCGGGTAGATGTTTTTGTCTTAAATTAAACAAAACTAATTATTTCTATATGTACTGTTTGTTTGTACACATGGGAAATTATAACGTTTCCATTCAGAACACCAAATGGAGCTTGCCTTAGGGCTTTAAGCTGGAATTGTTTTTAAGTTGAATGTTTTTGGAACAGTTCTTGATAGAAAGCATTCTTTCAAATTTAAAAGAATGAATGGATACTGTCTCTAAAACTATTTCAGAATATTTTTCTTAATGCTTTTTACATGGAACTTTACTCAAGAGGGTTTGTGCTCTGTTTTTGTTAAATAAGAGGAATTACAGATCTGGGTTATAAGCAAACAGAAAACAGACCAACTACACTATACGCCTTCACATGCCTACCTGCCTACATACCTTAACAATAGTAAACAGATACATGATGCTCTGAGAGAATCGTCTCTTCTCCTAAGTTTTGTCTCTACCACCCTTGGAATAGAGGTGCCTATCCCAGTGTGAACATGATTCACTATCATTTATTAAAATTAAATGTCCAAATACATGAACACACATAACCCTAACCCTAACTCTAACCTTAACCCTAGGCTAAATTCTGTCTTGAAATCGCAGCACCTTCCACCAAAAACCTTTTGAAATACATCAAGACAGGGGACGGCATCCAATATTCATCGCTTCTTGGAAAAAGGCTGGTGGCTTGCTGACACACCCCCTGAGAAAAAAAAGAAAAAAAGCACTGTGAAAGGACAGAGTAGGTGTGAGGTCATATACTTCCAGGGAAAGTTTCTATGTTTCTCTCTGTCTGTCTCTCTCCTTCTTTCTCCCTCCCTCTCTCTCTCTCCCACTCTTTCTCTCACACACAAACACTCTCTCTCTCCCTCTCTCCCTCCCTCTCACACAAATACACTCATACACTTTCTCTCTCCCTCTCTCTCTCTTTCTCTTTCCCTCCCTCTCTCTCTCTCCCTCTCTCCCTCTCTCTCCTTCTCCCTCTCCCTCTCTCTCTCCCCCTCCCCCCCCCCCCTCTCTCTCTCTCTCTCTCCTTCTCCCTCTCTCCCTCTCCCTCTCCCCCTCTCTCTCCCTCTCTCTCTCTCTCTCTCTCCCCCTCTCCCTCTCCCTCTCCCCCCTGTAGGAAAGAGGCTGCACAGGAAGGGGCAGTGATTTCGGTGGCTGGGCTTGTGAGGCGTCTTGTGCACGCTGGAGCCTGCAGGGGAGGGAAAGAGAAGAGGAGAGGAGAGGAGAGTGGAGGAGAGAGGAGGAGAAGAGGAGGAGAGGAGAGGAGAGGAGGGTGGGCGGTAGTTACAAATGGCCCAATCTCAGGCACCCATAGCCTCCCCTCTCCCGCAGTGGCCACCGAAAAGGACTTGACAGAAAGAGAGAGTACCTTCATCACCTCTCACTGAGTTTCCCTTCCTGGACTTTATGCTCTCTCTCTCTTTCGCTTTGGACGAAGGCTTTGGAAGACATTATATACAGCTTGCCCTGGCATGAGTGGAAATTAAGATGAGAGAAATGATTAGCTTTGGTAAGTGATTGGCCTTAAATTAATATCTAATAATATTGTTGTGCAATAAAGTGTTTGAATTCCATTAGGTTTTGCAAAGTATAAATATCAGAATAAAAAAGTAACTTTTTAGATTGAAGACAGTGTATTTGACACATTATAATTCACTATATTATACAGTAGTTTTTAAGTCGCATTGAACTATTTATTCCGCTATTACACGTAATAATATTGGAGATCAGACAGTCGTCTAAAACTTAGAGTCATTCTGACATTTTCTATTGTGGAGAGCCTTTATCTATCATAATTGAAACAGGCTGTTGGTGCTGGAGGTTATATTTGTGTGTGTGTGTGTGTGTGTGTGTGTGTGTGTGTGTGTGTGTGTGTGTGTTGATGCATAGGAAAGCCAGGATTATTAATGACATTTATTACCCTTCACTAATTTTTGAAAAAAAAAAAAAAAAACTGGATGGATTCACAATTTTCAACTTCAGAGTTTTGTCAGCACTGTAAAGGATTTCAGCGATAAAGGATAAACAGGGATTATTTATGTATGTTGGTTAGGGTCTGTGACGTAAGCCGGGCTTTGGCGACACTAGTCAGGTGTATTGTGGGTAAAGACCATGGGAGAATAACTGAATTCACGAAGGCATACACTAGATTTCTGTAGATGTAGATTCCTATAGATTCTGTAAATGTACATAACAAAAAAAGATAAAACATCCTGTCCTTCTCCTGATCAAGACACACTGGGATTGCCAAGAACAATTTTACCGTTTGATGAGAAACATGTGCGCGCAAAAAAAACAAAAAGTAAGTTCGCCAACAAAACAATATGCAGACTCCATCTGAAATGAAATGAAATAAAACAATGGCAGCTCATCAGTAACTCATCTTGCTTCTGACTCTGGAGGCCACATGGTGCTCTGTCTCCTCCGAGAACCATGACACAAATCCTGGCACCATCCGAGGAGAAGAGAGCTTCCAGTGGCCAGCAGGCCTTTCACTCGCTCGCTCGCTCAGTTCGCTGGATGCCCAGGCAGTTGAGGCCAGAGGCAGTTCACACATTGGCATGGTGTGCTTTAAACAGGATATGCTCCATAATCGCAAGACATGGCCTCCTCCTCCTCGAGTGGAAAGACCAACTTGCAGGCAGAGAACAGCGGGCGAGTGTGTGTGTGTCTGAGGCGACTGGGGAGGGATGGGCCATGTCCCGCTGTCAGGATGGAGGTCTGTTTGATGTTCTTCCTCATGTGCCAACTTCTCATCGCAGCAGCAGAAGGGGCAGTAAATGTGTCCTTTGTGTCATGCTCACACACATACTCTCTCTCTCTCTCTTTCGTTTTCTCCCTCTCTCCCTCCTTCTTCCTCTCTCTCTCTCTCTATTTCTCTCTCTCTATTTCTCTCTCTCTTTCTGTCCCTCTCTCCCACTCCTTTCTGGGTTTTCTGAAAGTTTTCAAACAAAACAATATTACTGCTGTGTGCCATTACCTCAATAGTAGAGTTTGCACACTTTAAGGGAAAGTCAGAGTCACAGCCGAAACGAGCGAAAATGACTCCAAGACATAAAAGGTCGTCAGTACTCATTACATAAAAACTTGAAACTTGTTCCCAGCGTCAAGTCAAACCAAACTGGGAATGGTCAAAAGTTTTAAAGACACAGTGTGTTTTTTAAGGGTTCAGGAACACTCATTTAATTAAAATCAGTCCTCCCTGAGCAAGTATGTAATAATGGCATGCACCATTAGTCACACGCACTTGTTTTAATAGAAGAGCCATTGTGCTGAGAGAGAGAGAGAGAAATAAACATGCACACAAACAGGCGCTTCACCACAGAATGTTAAGTGGGCAGAAATTATGGTCCACGACTGGCTGAAGCTCCCATGAACAACAACAGCAGCAGCACCGGGAGAAAATGGTTACGAGGTGCTGGTCGCCATTAAAGGCCCAGTCAGCCGTGGGCTTGTCGGTGCTAATGCTGCAGCAGAAACCACTTCTGTCCACACGTCCTCCCCACCTCCCCCTCCGCGTACTCTAACCCCACCACTAATGCACTTAGAGAGCCCACCCCCCCCCACCCCACCTGTCCAAAGCCCGGGGGGGTGGTGGGGGTGGGGTGTCTGCGAGATTTACATCAGTGTGGCTAATGAGGCTGGATGTGGGGCTCCCCCAGGCCCCGTAACTTACAGCACACCAACGTGTCATATTATTATTGTCAGAACACAGGAGTGTTTGTATGGCCATTGAAGTCAGAGGAAGGGGGAGAGGAAGGGGGGAGGGTAGGGTAGAGGAAAGGAGAGGAGATAAGGGGAGGAAGAGAGAAGAGAGGAGAGGAGAGGAGAGGAGAGAAGAGGAGATGAGAGGAGAGGAGAGGAGAGGAGAGGAGAGGAGAGGAAAGGAGAGGAGAGGAGAGGAGATGAGATGAGAGGAGAGGAGAGGAAAGAAAAGGAGAGGAAAGGAGAGGAGAGGAGAGGAGGAGAGGAGAGGAAAGAAAAGGAGAGGAAAGGAGAGGAGAGGAGAGGAGAGGAGGAGAGGAGAGGAACGAAAAGGAAAGGAAAGGAGAGAAGAGGAGAGGAGAGGAAAGGAGAGGACAGGACAGGACAGGACAGGACAGGACAGGACGAGAGGAGAGGGGAGGAGAGGAGAGGAGAGGAGAGGAAAGGAGAGGAGAGGAGAGGAGAGGAGAGGAGAGAAGAGAAGAGGAGAGGAGAGAAGAGAAGAGGAGAGGAGAGAATAATATGCATGGTCCTAAGCTAGCCCAAACACAGAAACACAGAAGCCACTGAGCCGGACACTTGAGCTGCTGTGCTGTAATGATGTGCAGTGCTGTCGTGCAGACAGAATGTGGTGGCCATGCCAGTCCATTTCATGTGTGTGTGGTCGTGCATCTGTGCACGCATGCGCACATGTGTGTGTGTGTGTGTGTGTGTGTGTGTGTTTGTGTGAGCGTGTGTGTGTGTGTGTGTGTGTGTGTGTGTGTGTGTGTGTGTGTGTCTGTATGTGTGTCTGTGTGCGCGCTTCAGGGACAATGCACACACTTAAGTCAGAAAACCCTGTTTCAATTTTCACAAGCACACTTGAGAAGAGAATAGGCATAAGGACACATTTCCCACAGAAGTGGACAAAGAGAGAGAGAAAAAGAGATGTGGGCAGACTTTTTTTTACAAGGCCTTCCCTTTTTAGCATCATCAGATAGGCCATTCCTGTAAGCTATACCACAAGTAGTTCAAAGTTTGGGTAAAGTGTAGCTGAAATAGTGTTACACACCATTACACTTGAGCTGCACTCACTGATATGCAGGAATGCTTATAAGAGCCTTAACGCAAATGCTGGGGCATTTAAGTTCCCATTTAAGAGCTTTACTACACATACTATACTGCACTGTCAGTCTCAGGACTCACAGCTGCATTGCTGGCTGCTGGATTACGGTAGCTAGTATGTTGCACGTGGTTATAATGCAACCAAAACAGAGACCACAAAAAAAATATGAATGTTTTGATTTTCATTAGCAGCAGCTGGCTGGTAAAACAACAGGTTCTGACCCCAGTGTGATCCAGCCCAGGGAGCTCCCTAATAGCGCACAGCAGGGCTGTCATCAATAATGCAGCAGAAGAGCATAAAGATAATGAACGTGGACAACAGCTTTTCATGGCAATATGCTTCTGGGTTTCCAGTCAAAAAGTTTGCACAATGTAGTTTTGCATCACATCGTAAAAAAAATAACATTATCTACAAACTAAATTAGTCTGGGCTTATTGCATTATTTGCAAGCCAATACAAATACACATACGCATACATATCCAACTCCAGTGTGACATCAGTATGTTGACATGGCGAGTTAGTCTGAGATATTTTTGGAGCCCGGAGATCCACGTGAGGGAAGTCTCCGGCACGACGGCTGACTGCAGACCTTTCAGTGGGGCCGAGGAGCAAGTCATGAGGTGGGGAGCCGGAGAGGAGAAGAAAAGAGCTCTTATCTGCTCCGAGCCTCAGCACTTTCTCAGAAACACTTATGACACAGGCGCGGCCCGGGCCGGGCTCCTCTAACTGAATTTTCTAATTGCTGCGCAGAGCGTCCCCATCCATTAGCCCTGCAGCCCGGCGGCAGGAACCCATCATCGGCGGCGGACATCGTCGTGCCTCCCAGATACACCCACCACCACCACCACTTCCAGCACTACCACCAGCATCCGCACAGACGCAAGGCGGCCAGCGGGGCCAGGAGGATGGAGCTCCGCAGCGGCGGTGGTGGTGTGGGGGCTGGGGTCGGTGGGGTCGGTAGGGCCAGCCACCGTTCCAAGAAGCTGGCCATCCTGTCACGCTCGCTCATCCTCTGCAACTCCAAGACCAGTGACGAGGGCTCCAGCCCGGACGAGAGGTACAGCGAGAGCTGGGGGACTGACCGCGGGGACAGGACGTGGCCCCGGCAGGAGGATGGAGCTCTGCGCTGCCCGGAGTACATCCTCATCCCTAACAGCAGCACCATCACAGCCCACAGCAGCAGCACCGCTGCCACTGCTACCACCACTACCATCACCGTCCAGGCACCTCAGCCTGCCGTGCAGCACAGGGCAGAGGAAAGCAAAAAGAACATGAGGAGGTCCTTCTCCATAAAGGTATGGCTGGCTGTCTGTCTGTCTTACTAAGTTGTGCTGTCATGTGATCAGATACTCTGACTGTCAGTGTTTGCTGTCGATGGCAATAAGCGAGGTGTAGTTTTACAGCCTCTGTGAGGACTGCCCTCAAGGGAGCATCAAAAGCTCAAAAAAATGAAAAACAACTTTAACAATGTTATCAAGAATGCAGGGTTTGTAATGCATTGCTTTTTATAAGTTGCTTTATGAATCTGTGGAAATCCACATACAAAACAATAAAACAATAGTTTACTGGTAATTATGACAGTAATACTTCTCAGGTGAAATGTACTGTTAAAATATAGAAATCACCTTATATTTGATGTAACTGTCAAAGAGCTGAGCAGCATATTGCTAAACTATAAAAACAAAACATAAGGAGCAAAACATGGCCCTCTGAAATGTGCGTAGTATGGTCTGTACCCTCCACCCTGCCTATGTTTGTGGTGCTTTTGGTAAACTGAATCACAATCACATGTCCTCAACATGAGGGGTTGCACTGCACTCATTTGATTTACACAAAAGAGGTTTTTGTTTGGACTTGGAGGGAGAGCTAACTCAGACTTGCGCAGGTCTAATGTGACATTCCAGTGATGTAATGGCGACCAGATCCCTCCGAGCAGCAAGCAAGCAGGCCTTGAGTTGCAACAGAGGCCCACTGGCAAACTGTTGTGTTTGCCGATAGCACACTCTGATTGTGGCTCTGTTAGAGGCAGAGCTCACAGCCACAGCAGCCAAAACACCAACGTGGCAGGAGGATGGAGACTACTCACCAGAGCCAGAGCAGTTGTTCTGTGTCAGAGAGGCAATGTTGCTTAACACTACTGAGAGTTGTGCTGGAATCAGTGGAGTGCATGTGGTTAGCTAGTCTGTCTTTCTGTGCCAGTTAAATCAGATTTAAAATGACACCAAGGAATGGCCCAAGAAATAAATTTAATTGCAAGTAGTTAGTAGCTTTCATAAATATGTTTTAATGCCCTGTGTAATTAGTCTTTGAATTTGTGTTTACACATTTTTTTCTCTGAATGTTGTTTTTGTCATGGGGTTGTATATTGTCATCTCATATTACTTTTCAATTATCATGTCAAAACAGTAAATCTTACTCAAGCATAACATTACAAGTATAATATGTATCAGTAGGTTAGTAAAGCCCTTCTAGCATATTCATTTTCAGCTGCCAAAATGTTAGCTTAAGGTCTTGATTTGATCATAAAGCTGGTTCTTTATGACCCGGCATAGGAGAGCTCTTGTGTTTCACACTGCGATCCCTTTTATTGAAACAGGAAAGCAGTATCTGGAGAATGTGTGTCGCGACGGGCGAGGAGGGCCTGGGACCACAAATGGGTGATAACAGGCTGCGGCCCCTGGACAAAGGCCTCAGTGTTGGCCAGGCACACGAGGACAGACTCAGGTAAAGTTCTCACACTGGCACTTTCTCTCTCTGAGCAGGGCCAAACGAGCAAGAGTGCAGTGCAGTGTATGCAGCACAGCACACAGCACACAGCACACAGCACGTGTACGAGCGAACTAATGGAGCTGTTTGTTTCCTCTCATGTGTCCCTAGAGACGGTAGCGTTCAACCTGGGATCAAGCTGGCCCCGTTTAATGGGCAGATAATAAATGGCCACGCACAGACAGAGGAAGAGGAGGCAGGGAGGCCGTTGGCACTGAGCGCCGCTCACATAAAGAGCTGCACTGATGTAAGGCATGCACCACACATTCCCTCCCACATCATTTGCAATCCAACCAGACCTTGGAAAAAAAAAGAGACGGAGAGAGAGGGAGAGAGGGAGAGAGAGAGAGAGAGAGAGAGAGCGCGAGAGGGAGAGAGAGACAGAGAAGAGAAAAAAAAGCAGGGAGGGAGGGAGAGAGGTTTGCTTCCCACACGATATGCAATGAATGGTGGCTTCATTACAGAGGGAGCTTTCAAAAACAAACCTCTCTGCTGTCAAAAGTGAAGCAGAAAATAGACCAAAAGCCCAAACAACAAGCTGTTTATAACATGTGAAATTAGGCAAAAATGTCAGATCTTAAAATGTGTTTTTGAAATGTTGTTTACAGAAGCAAAGAATGCAACCAGCTACAGATAACTGATACATTCCTCCAGAGATGTAAAAAATAATATCATGCATATCTAGTGCTCTCCAGAATGACTTGTACTCTTAATCAACACATACCTGCCAGCACTTGAATGGTTAAATCTGGTACATTTCAGGTGCGGCAGTCAAAACATATTGACTTGATTAGTAATTAAGAAGTTTGAACCTCGTAAAGGGAGGTTAAGGTTAAGGGAGTGAAGTAAGAAGAATTGGCAGCTATGAATTAACACTGGGGAAAGGCTAATGGAAATTCCCCTCTCTATTTATCTGCTTCATGCCTTTTTTTTAGCAAATAAAGAAAACATACAATCCACAAGATCCCTTTACCAAAAGAACCCCTTATTTAGTGCATTGATCCACCACCTGTTGCCAGGTAATAATGCATTTTGTCTTCCCTAGCAACGAGAACACAGAATGATTGACCTTCCTTCATTCCAGAATCTCTGCAGATCCTGAAGAATCATTGTGTCCTTTTATACACTCCCTCTTTATGACCTTAACCCAAACGTTTTCCGTTGGATTTAGGATACAGAGTCAGGATAACCATGACAAAAGTTTGACTTTGAGTTCATTTTAGAATTTCTTCAGAGGATTTTCAGAGGACTTTAATGTGTGCTTTGGACCACTGCTCTGCTAGAAAGACCCAACCATGACTAAGTTTAAGCTTCTCGATGGAGGCAGTCAGATTTACATTTTTTTGGTACTTCTTGGACTCTGCAATCCTATGCATGTGAAAAATTCATCCAGGCCCTACAGCCCCATAGTATCACAGATCCACAACCCTATTTAACACTTGGCGTTATGCACTTTCCCCTGTAGCCAACTTTATTCATGCACCAAACCCACCTAGAGTATCTGCAGGGAAAGAGGAGTGCTTTTGATTTGTCTGGTTAGGGTTTGACCACAGCATAAGCACAACAAGCTCACCTGGCATGTAGGAAAACATCAGATGTTCTTGATTGTGGTGAAAATAAGAAAATATTCTTTCTGACTCACCTTTTAAACAGCTTGTTGCCATGGAGGTGATGTCTGGTGAATTTGGAGACATAGTTACCCCAAGTTGCTGTCATTTCTGCTATTCTTTTTTTAAAGTTATTTTTCTAGGTTTTCATCTATAGTTATCGAAATTGTAAGACTGACAGGGCATGAATGGGAGATAGAGACAGTGTAGGACCAGGAAATAACCTTAGGCCAGACTTGAACCTGGGTCTTTGAAGCTATGGTACTTAGACAACTGCACCACTGCAGTCCACTAAATTCTATAATTCTGACATTGTGGACTTTTGTTTCTTCCTTGACAATCTTTCTTACTATGGCTGCAAAACAAAACATCCTTGATCTACTGACAGACTGGTTCGGGGTAGCTTTAAATTTCTTAAACGTTTCTTAAACATATTTCTGATTGCCCCGCTGAGCATTTGGGGTTGAGCAGTTTTCCAATCCCTTATTCGTGCAAGTTAATACACTTTGCTTTATTGCAATTGAATGTTCTTGAATTATTCCCAGAACCGATGACTAAGGGCTTTAGGCCCTGTGTCAGTAACTTTTCATACCCCTTTGCAACAGGAAATCATTGATGACTGCTTAAAATTTCCTAACACATAGGCCAAGACAAAATGAGTTGAATATGTCTGGGATCAGACCTTATTCCGAATTTTAATTCACATTTCTTTTGGTGCCAATGATTGTGACATACTTAAAAATAGTACATTTTTATCCTAATAATCTTAATATTGACTGATTAAGTGATTTTTGGATAAAGCCTTTTGCAATGATGCCAGTGATTCTGGAGGCCATTGTATTACCTCACTGAAACCACCTGTTACGACCTGGCTCATAAGCCGTAACATAAAATGGAGATGGACAACAGAGTATTACAAAAATAGACCAATTTTTAATCACAATAAATAACCCAGGTTAAAACCAAGCCAAACTGTGGGGATGAGCACCCACACAAAGTACACCGCAACATAAAGAGCATGGTGAGAGCTTCCAGGACAGAGAGACGGGGAGAGACTGACAGGGGCTTTTATAGCCACACAGACACAGGTGTAACTGATTAGCTGACAAAGTCCCAATCACCACCCAAAGGCTGTTGCACTGCCACTGCAAGGCCAGTGGGGGTGCAGAGGGACGTAACACCACCTATTCTTTCAGATTCATGAATTCATTAATGTACCACCAGCACGCTTGGTGTGTTAACATTCTGTAATATTCTGGTCTGTACTTCTAAGACTGCAAGAACAGATAAACTGGTAATAATTGCAGTTTTAACCAAGTGGCATGAACCTGGTGGCAATGCATGGCCAGAAAACAGTCCATGCTCTTCACTAAAGTTAGCTGAATGGGACCAAAACAGAAAACACATGTAAATCACAGGTGTCACACACACAGACACACCAGACTCACCACTAAGGTTTCAGTGAAACAGTTGTCTTTGTGTGTACAGACATAACTAGATGTTATTTTTTCTGCAGGATGCCTCTCCCAGCATCCTGCATCCCACGGCAACAGTTAACTCTGCAGACTCTCAGTCCAACCTCAGCTATGGAGACAAGGAGACAGTGGGACACAGCAACCTTAGGGTGGGTATCTCCAGCTCCATCTGTCTTCCTAATTACTGGAGGCACAGTCACTCTCCGGGCATATGTTAACAACGCTGCGTTCAGTGGTTTCTGTATGATTCCATCTTTTGATGGATTGCTTTTCCTGTTTATGCCAAATATTGCCAAAAAAGGAATTATGAGCATAATGCAATTGTTTAACTTACAATGCCTTCAAGTGCCAAGTGGTGCTAGTAAATCAATCCCATTGTTTTGTTGTGAGCATCACATTTGTGGCTTGCTGGTGAACAGATTCCCATCGTGGAGGTCACCGAGGACAGTGGGAAGAGCTGTGAGACGGAGACCACAGACCAAACTACTACACAAGGCCAAACCGCCAGTAAGAGGACTTGCTCAAACTCCACTAGTGAGTCACAATCACACCATAATGTAGGACATGACAGAGTTAAAGGGACAAAAAAAAACACAAAACGAAGTAAACAGAACAACAAAAAAACACAAAGGGAGGGCCGACCACGCGGACTCGCTCATTTGCATGCTATTCATGCTCGCTCATCACATTCTGATGGACCTGGAGATCACAATAGAACGCGCCCTCAGAGTGGCAGCCAAATACCCACCCACTGCCAGGGTACTGTAGATGCCTCCTTACTTTGTTTCCCACAGACTCACTGATAGGTTCATAGTCATTCTTCTCATAGCCATCACTAAGGCTTACCCCATGTGTTTGTGTGACTGCCGCTGCTGCTGCTGCTGTTAGGTGTGCACCCGTACTGGATCGGAGACCTGGACACCATCATCATGAAGACGCCAGAGCTCTACCGCACCCACCCCCACGGAGGGGCGGCACTCTACGGGAACAGGAAGTCTCTTTCTCAGCAGCTGGAGTTTCCCCACGTTGGAGTTTCGCAGGTGAGTCTGCGAAAAATCTGCACCAGCTTTTGGGTCTTTTAGGGTCTGTTTTTCGCAGCAGGAGAGAGCAGAGAGCAGAGAGCACAGATCACGCGTTAGTGATGAAATTAAATTACGTTAAATAACCAAACAAAACACAGACCTGGCCATTGTTGTCTCTTTGTAATTTCATGCACCCTGATGTGATTATGTCCTAATTACGTAAGAGTCTCTTGCGGGAAGAGCAGAGCCATAAAAGCAGATGCTGTTGAACCAGCAGGAGGCTCAGAAATCTATAAGTTCTCTTTAGTCCTGGGAAATATATTATGTAGAAGAGGCCATAAATTAATCACATTTTTTTCGCATTACGTCAAATGATATTTCCATACATTTTTTCTACTGCGTTGGAATTGTTAACTCTTCCTGATGTGTCTGTTTGAAGGCTGTACACAAGCCATCTCGTTCTCTAAGCTCAGCTCACCTGGTTCACTCAAGCAGCAGTGTGCAAGCCTTCATCATCTGTAACATCGTGCTCATGAAGGGTCACGGCAAGGTAATTCCCAAATGTGTCGTCTGACCATGTCAGCAATATAGAGTACAGGCTACAGTTTAGACACTTGCAAAACAGTCTGCTTATGACAAGTAGACTTGATCTCACATATAGGGGTCAATAACAGTGGTAACAAACAAAGGTAACTCTTAAACTGAGCTTCTTCTTTTCCATTAAAGTCAAAGTCAAAGTCAGCTTTATTGTCAAAAGCCATATGTAAAGGTTGCGCACACAGAATTTGAAATTGCACTGCTCCCACAATGAACATTAAACATCTTATAAACAAGACAGGAAGACATGATGACAAACATAATAATGTAAACATACTGTAAATATAAACAATAGTCTTTTATATAATACAAATAAGTAAAACACAATATGTAGTGTAATAAATCCCAAATGGTGCCATTTAAGCAGTAGTGTCATTGGTTGTAGTGTCATTGGTTGTAGTCCATGATAGCCTCAGGACTGTGCTTAATGTATAGCCTGAGATTGAGATTGTGCCAAATTAGGCAGCTGTACGACTGACCCCCTACAACTTGATGGACCCTTGCAGGGTCTGGGCTTCAGCATAGTGGGGGGCCGGGACAGCATGTACGGGCCCATGGGCATCTACGTCAAGACCATCTTCCCTGGAGGAGCAGCTGCTGCAGACGGACGGCTACAGGAGGGTAATACAAAAACACCCTCATTAGCCTATATCTCTAAAATCTGCACAGACACATGCACACACACACATACAGACAGACAGACACACACACACACGCACGCACACACACACATGCACACACACACACACACACACAGATGCTTAGACACATGCGTACATACACACACACACACACACACACACACACACACACACATATGCTTAGGCACATGCGTACATGCACACACACACACACACAGATGCTTAGACACATGCGTACATGCACACGCGCACACACACACACACACACACACACACACACACACACACACACACACACACACACACACACACACACACACACACACACACACACAGATATGCTTAGGCACATGCGTACATGCAAACACACAACATGCACGCACATGCACACACACAAACGCAGATACATTTGGACATGCACAAAGTTTAAGTCTGTTCAATAGGCTGTGGATGCGTGGCCTAATGGGGGTTATTTAGTGCAGTTATGAATCAGGTGGTAGGGCACGGAATGGACATTACAGAAAGGAGAGGAAGGGTCAGCGCAGGGCCAGGGCCAGGTTATGCCCCAACCCCCCCTTGCCCCCCCACCCCCCACGGTCACAGAGGCCTTATTGTGTGCCCATGTTCCTCAGGGGATGAGATCCTGGAGCTGAATGGAGAATCTTTGCATGGGCTCACCCACGAGGAAGCATTGCAGAGATTCAAAGTAAGGGTCCAAAGCACTTTCACAACATCACACATCATGATTATGATTGATGTTTACATTTAATGTGTATTCTGTATGGATAAATCAACGTTGCTGCAACATTTTAAAATTATATGCTGCAAATGACCTAAATGTGTTGTTTTTATGAGTTGTGTGAACAATATGCACCCGATTTATGAGTGTGGCCCAGGTGCTCACATAGAGAGACTCTGTTGCCACGTTCTGGTGGCAGCCACTCTCTCGCTCTCCCTCCTTGCCTCACACATTCCCCCCTCTCTCTCTTTCTCGCTCTCTCTCCCTCCCACATTCACCTCTTCTCTGACTCTCCTTCTCTCTCTCTCTCTCTTTCTCGCTCTCTCTCCCTCTCACTCTCTCTCCCTCCCACATTCACCTCTTCTCTGACTCTCCTTCTCTCTCTCTCTTCCTCGCTCACACACTCACCTCCTTTTTGGCTCCCCTTCTCTCCGCCTCTCCCTCTCTCTCTCTCTCTCTCTCTCTCTTGCTCCCTCTCTCTCTCTCTTCCTGTGCAGCAAATAAAGAAGGGTCTGTTGACGCTGGTGGTGCGCACCAGTCTGCGGGTGGGGGCCCTGTCCAGCAGCCAGGCTCAGGTGGCCCAGCTGTGCCGCTCCCGTTCCCTCAGCTCCAGCACGGCCATCAGCCGCGTCAGTGCCGACATGAGCGACTACACCCTGCCTCCCAGCAACAACCCGGGCGCCAAGCCACGCGACCGCATCATGATGGAGATCACGCTGCAGAAGGGTACGGACCAGGGCCAGCCGGCACAGCTGCCCCGGGGGCCCTCACAGAGCTCCTCTGTACTGCTCCCTGTCAGGACCCTAGTTAGTGTGGCAAGGAGGGAGTTTGGTGCCCTGTTTGGTGATTAGTGGTGGTGGTGGTGACTATGGCCTTTCCTGATCAAGTCAACTGTGTCAACCTCAGTCAACTGTGTGTTCTGCTAATTAATGCACACAGCTGTTTGATAAGTGTCAAATCAATGTAAATGTAGAACATTTAAGATTAGTTCCAGGAGTTGGGAGAGGTTAGGATGAATAAGGAATGAGCCAAATACATCCATGAAAGTGTTCTTTCTTCTCATGTTTTACTTCAGTATGTGTGTGTGTGTGTGTGTGTGTTTGTGTGTGAGTGTGTGTGTGTGTGTGTGTGTGTGTGTGTGTGTGTGTGTGTGTGTGTGTGTGTGTGTGTGTGTGTGTGTGTGTGTGTGTGTGTGTGTATGTGTTTGCGTGCATGCATGCGTGTGTGTGTGCATGTGTGTGTTGTAGAGGTTGGTGTGGGGCTGGGCATCGGGTTGTGCTGTGTGCCCTCTGCAGAGGGTTGCCCAGGGATCTACATCCACACGCTGTCTCCCGGCTCTGTGGCCCACATGGACAGTCGACTCAGGTGAGCAATGCAACGCAGGCGTGACGTGCAGTGATGGGCAGTCTGGCTTGAGAAACTATAATTCAGTACTACATATTTGTTCCAGCCATTTGCTAAATCAGCTGATTCTAATTAAGCGCAGTTCATCAGCTAGTTAGAAGACTTAATTATTAAAATCACCTGTATTACTGTAAGTGCACAGGTTGAACCAGGTGATTTGGAATATGTGGTACTTAGATTCCCTTCGCTGATGATGTTAGTCACTTTGGATAAAAGCGTCTGCTAAGTGTAATGTAATGTAGTGATGTAATAATGTAATGATTTGGGCTAACTATACGCTCTTATTCATACTTCTCATTTCCACTAATTCCTTCTCTCTATCTTTTCACGGTCCCTCCCCGTATCATGCCATATCAGGTGTGGAGATGAAATCATGGAGATCAATGACACGGTGGTGTGCAACATGACACTGAATGACGTTTACACGGTCCTGAGTCAGTGCAACCCAGGCCCAGTTCAAATCATCATCAGCCGCCACCCCGACCCAAACGTAAGTACAGTACCATCTGGCAACCAGAGATCCCGTTCAGATCGCAGCCCAGAGAGTGAGGCTGAGACACAGCCCACGCACAAATAGTAGGCCTTGCTCTGACTGTGTTTTTTTTCATGCTCTGCACTTTGTCTTCAGGTCTCTGAACAGCAGCTGAACGAGGCGATTGCACAAGCTGTGGAGAATAGTAAGCTGAAAAAAGACAAGAGCCAGTGGAGCATGGAGGGTAATGTCTTAGTAAAACCGGCTGTTGTAGTGAAGGGAGGAAGGTAGGGAGGGAGGGAGGGAGTGGGGGAGAAAGAGAAGGACTGCCTGTGATCTTAGTTTTATTTAAACAATGGTAGTCACAGTCTGATAAAGACAGACTTATTAAACCAATTGTAAATAAATTTTATCTGAAAATCCTTTTAACGGATAAAGTTATGCGATGAATCCGTGGCGGATTTCAAAACAGTATTTCTGCCCTTTTCCCCTTCTCGACTAAATCACAGCCTCCATAGAGAAGGAGCACTACACATTGTTCCAAACAATAAACAATACTGAGTGGTAGTTGGCTGGAGCTCTGCATATATTTCACAAATTAAACACTGAGGCTCTTTCTTCCATTTCGCCTCAAAAACTATGTGCTGTATTTTATTTTCTATTTTCTATTTTAACTTTTAACTGCTGCTGGCTGCTGCAGTTGATTAAAGATTCATCTGCACACAACAATTGGACCCCCTTCCCTTCTTCCCACACCAAGTAGTGTTGTCCTTTGTGTAACAAATGCCAGTTAGCATAGCTTGGCGTTAAAACGTTAATAAACCTCCCTTCCGACACCTTAAAGGGGATACACTACTGACTTTCTTTTAGCTGACTTGGTAGTGCATCTTCCTCTCAATTCAGAGTTGCTGTGAGGTTGCAGGTTCGACACTGGGTTCTGAACTCCACCAGATGATCTCAGTTACACTCAGAGTTGTATTAGGTAGAAGTAGAAGTACTGTTTTGGATGTAATTACAACACAAGTAGTACGGTACTACGCAGTTGCAACTGCATAATACCATACTACCAGTGTTGTAATTACATCCAAAACAGTACTTCTACTTTTACTTTATACAACTCTGGTTACACTTACTTTTTTCCAGGCCTAAGGCGGCAGGAGTCCTGTCCCCATGGAAAACAGAAGTGCGAGCGATGTCCAGAGCGAAGCTTCAGCCAGCTCACCATTCGCCGCGCCCAAAAGGTCATGACCCGGTCGTGTAGTGAGGGTGCCTATAGCCAGCGGTGTGGTAGTACGGCCGGCCTCCCCCACCAACAACACCCCGACCTCGTGGCCCGTGTACACAGCATGGACGCCTCCATGGCCTCGGCTGCCATCCCCAGACCCGAGCTGGTGGTGTCCAGCAACAGACTGACCCCCACGTACAGCGACGATGACTACAACGTACCGTACAACTCCCCAGCGAACGTCACATGTCAGCAGCCACTTGATGAGGAAATGGGAGGCTCAGCGGGGGGGTGCAAGCCGAGGCCCCCGGCCCCTCCGAAGAGGTACTGCAGACAGGAGGATGTGACCAGTGAGGAACTGACCAATACCAGCGTATCCAGCCAGGAATCACCCGTCAAGGAGGAGGACCTGCTGCCCTCACAGACCAACTGCCAGGTAAACAAGACATAATGAACATTGCATTGCATTTGGCAGATTATCCATTTGGCTGTTATCCAAAGCAACTTAAGGTAGTCTGCTTACTCTGTGTTCCTTTACACCTCTATCAGCTTATGTCCTCCTTTTTGTAAGTCACTTTGGATAAAAGCATCTGCCAAATGCAATGTAATGTAAGGAAAACACACATTTTTAGGTTTAGAGGTATTTCTCATGAGTTCATAGGTGCAGTATTTGTTATAGGTTTACAGGATCATATGTATTTATCATAGGTTCACTGGACATGTGCAAACAATAAGATTTCTCACTTTAAGAGTGTTTTATTTTGACACAGATCACAGTCCACTGCAGTCAAACATGTGTAAACTGCAGTCAAACGTGTGTGATAACTATCTTCATTCACACAGCCACATATGTGAAAAGAGGAAGAAGGCTTGTCTGAAAGTAGTTTCCCTTATATGGTTGGTGACTGACATGGGGCGTTGCTTGTGACAAGCTGGCAGTTTAAGCAACTCGCTTAGACCACAGCGCTGACAACTTTCAATTACATGCCGTCTTAAAGTGTCTCATCATTTGCATCTTTTGAGCATTTTTAAACCCACAGACCATGTCGAGACAGGTCCCCTCCATAGCACTATCTTAATCTCTCATTGTGTAGAGAGGATGCATTGTGTCTAGGATCCATGCAGACTAGAAAGATAACCACTAATGCATTGTTTTATTTTCCCACATGCTTGAAGTTTTTCTGCAGTATATACAAGGCTTTGGTAAAGTTTTCAAGGCTAGTGTTTAAAAATGTATGTTCCTATCACATTGGTGTTTTTTTAAACGAATGATGTCTGTTGCACGACTGTGTCTTTTGGACTGACAACTGAGTTATGGCCTGATGTGTTTGTTTAAATCCGTTTAAATGTGAGTTATGTGCTGTCAGTGGACCAAGTGGGATGGCATCCTGAGGTATTACTTTGTTTTGCTGCTTGGCTTGAAGAGCATGCTGATGTGTTTTGTATTGAGCTTGCCCGTGATGCATGTCGGATGCTAAGCTAGACGGTTGCATTACTACACCTTTTGTGGTCTGCACCAAATGGTGACAAGATCATTTTCTCATTTCCTGTTTGTGTTACAGGAAGCGAGCAAGCACTCAGGGGGAACTAAAGCGGCTCTCAGTAGTTCAGCCCTCGACACTTGTGATGCGATCAAGTCCTCCAACCGAGAAGAAATCTCACTGAGAGAATCAGGTATGAAAATTGGCGTACAGTTTGGTCATAAGATGGCCATTTTCTGGATTCTGGATTTAAATGTAGTGTTTTATTATAAATAACTATCCTATGTATATATATTTATATTCTGCACAGTGTACTTAATGTCAAGGATGTCTGCCACATCCTTTCCTTTTTGTCTATACAATTTATCCAGCCAAAGATTCAAGTCTCTAGAAAACTGTGAATGCAGTGAGTCCAAGAGATGTCGGTACTGGTCATCCTCAAATGCACACTAGGATGCTAACACTGTCTTGTTGTGGTTTAGATAATCAGTCGCCCAGCCACCACTGTTGCCAGCACCGGAGGGTGGGCCTGAGACGCCAAGCCCGTGCAGAGGTGACCTCGGATCAGCTGCAGGACCCCTGGGTCAGGCTTTCTGACAGCCCGGAGAACCAGCCCAGCCCCACACACACCACTATGGCCGACGGTGCTGAGCCAGAGCTGACGGAAACGGCAGACAGCAATGGTGTCGCCGAGTCGCCTCAGAGTGCCTCAACCACAGCCAAATCAGAGGACTCCCCCAGTGGTAAAAAGGGGCCTCCTGTGGCCCCCAAACCTACATGGTTCCGCAAAAGCCTGAAGAAGAACGGGCAACTTCCTCAGGAACAGTCGAAACCCGCAGAAAACAAGAGCCCAAGTGTAAGCAGGACATTTGGCATTAATCTGAGATCTACTCCGTCGAACTCTTCAATCAAACAAAAAATCAGTTCTTTTGAGACTTTTTCCAGCCCAGAGGCTGGTGATCGTGGCACTAGGAGAGTGGCCGCCTCAACATCACTCTCTGCGGTAGAGAGAACCGCGCGCCACAATAGCACCCCTGTTTCCTGTGAGGCAGGCTTTACAGGAAGGAGCTCAAGAGTTTTAAAAAGCCCTGTTGATAAAAAGGAGATACAGCCTGTCACTGTCACCCCAGAGGTGGCCGACACACTGCCAACCCCAGAGGTCACTCCCCAACAGCCACCAACCCCAGAGGTGGCCCATGAACAGCCACCAACTACAGAGATCACCCCAGACCAGCCACCAACTCCAGAGCAGCCACCAGCTTCAGAGGTGACCACAGAAAAGCTAACAGAGGTGGTCCCAGAACAGCCTTCTGAGGAACCCGCAACAGACTCAGAACCAAAGGTTTCGAAAACTGCACTGGATCAGGAGGCCACTGAGGAGACTTCTACCAGTGCCTCCGATGAGGCAACCACCCCCACCGCTGCAGACCAGGAAGCAGCAGCCTCTCCTACAGAGTCGTCAGAGGCTTCGGCTCACTACCCCAGAAGAGCCAGCAGCTCCAAGAGTGCCCTGTCTGACAAGCCTGTGGCATCCCAGGGAGACGCGGCACACCAGGCCAGCCTGAGGACTCGGAGCCTGCCCTTGAACGCCTCCCCACCCTCAGAGTCCACCAGTCTCAAAGGCCTGGATGGCGAGAGCCTGGGCAAGATCCTGTCCTTCAGCAACCAGGTGTCCCATGCCCTCATGCGGTCCATGCAGTCCCTGCCTCAGTCACCCTGTGTCCGGCTTACTAATCCTTGGCCCGCTACATTGGCAACAGACTCTGAAGACCAGGAGACTGCTACCGCGGACAAAGCACCCTTGTCCCCTGCAGCTGACAGCAATGAGAGGGGATTCTCTGTGAGGTATGCATTAATATGCAGTTGATGTTTCCATATGACCCTTGTAGGATAAGACTGTGTGTAGCAGTGGTGCATATAGTAGGAGCTGCTTTAAAGCCATTACCCCATGCGTATCACTAGAGCAGAGGTGTCAATCCCGGGTTCAAAAAGTAAAAACCCTGCCACAAATTTGATCCAACCAGCTCTCAATCAGCTGATCGTAATGGGCACTCAAGACAGGTCAGATCAGCTACTCAGGGAAGTTACTTGTGTTAAAAGGAAAGCGTGACAGGATTTTTACTTTCTGAACCCGGAATTGACACCTCTGCACTAGAGCATAGATCAAACAGACACTCACCTAAGGTAAAAGAGATCGAGATTAGGTGCAGCTCTTTCAAGTTTAGGGTTGGGGACAAGGCTCAGTCTTCTTAATGTAAAGCTCAAAGAGGAAATGCAGGTTTTTGCGTTGTCAGTAAGATGAAACAGATGCGTTTATCTCTAGTTCCTGTTCTGCATGTGAACAGCTTGCCAGGGGCTTAGCAGTTATCTAGGTTGAGCAAAACTTTGCCAACTTTGTATGTGTGTGTACTCACATACGCACACAAACACACAAACACACAAACACACACACACACACACACAGAAAAAGTTACCACCACCCGTGGTGGAATGCTTTGAACACACGGACCAAATTGTTTTAGCATGTTTTAGCTCTCTATGCGGGGGCACAGGACTGTGACTGTGGCTAAAAGTGGCTAAAAGGCCTGTGCGTTTGTGTCTCACTGTGTGTGTCTTATGTTGGGGCACACAGCCTGGCCGAGCTCAGAGAGTGCACCATTGGACGGGGGGATGATGGCGCAGGTGAGGAGAGGACCCAGGCCACACCTTCCTCCGTCTGTGCCCAGTCCATGATCTCAGCAATCCCCCAAGAGGAGATCGACCAGATGATTGAAGAGGTCAAGGCTCTGGATGAGGAAGCTCTGAAAGTAAGCATGCACTTTTTATGTTATTCTCTTGAGCACACACTGACATAGATATGCTACCATGACTAAAAACAACAGTACACCCTATAATACAGTGCATATTTTGCAACATAGACTGCAAAAAAGTATGTTTTTAAACATATATTGCTATTACTGATGTCGTATATTATGTAGTGTGAGGACAAACACCTCCAAAAGCCCATTGGGGCTTGCTGTGGCATTGTAGTTTATGGGTATGCCTGAAACATGGTCAAAAGCCAACTGACGGTTTTATTATTTAATACCCTATAAGCTGTGGCATGGAGTAGACACAGGAGCCAGGCGTGCATGGGTTATGTCACTACTGGGACCATTAGCATCGAAGACAGAGTGCAGCTGGCATTGGAAAACACTCTTGGCAGCGGCAGAAGAGAGAGTGCTACCTACAGTAAAAAATAAAAAAAAGCTTTCAGGGAGGAGGCAGGCTGGGGCAGAAGAAGACTGCATGTATTGTTTTTCTGCCTTCATTTCCGTGTGGTGCAGTAATCAAAAACCTCAGTCTCCACACAGCAGTGCCCCCCCCCCCCCCCCGTTCTCCCTTTCTCTCCCTCTCCCTCATACTCTCTCATTCACTCACTCTATCCCCGAGGAGCATTTGGACTGCAGCTAAACAGAACATCTGCAGACATTTCCGCACTCGATGTGTCATCATCCTCCCCTCATTCTCACACACACACACACACACACACACACACACACACACACACACACACACACACACACACGCTCCTATCCCTCTCTCTACTGCACCACACTCTGCAGAGTGGCCCAGCTTTCCCGTTGCAATTAAAAAGCTGATGGATCCTACTGCGCTGGCGCAACCACCCATGCTGCCACATGGCCCCATGGCAAGCAGGGGAGGGCGGAGGCTAATCGTCAGCCGTCCGTCCATCCGTCCGCTGCCAGGGTGGGGATGGGTTAGCTGAAAAGGCAGCTGTTAGTGCCCGTCTGGTGTGTGTGTGTGTGTGTGTGTGTGTGTGTGTGTGTGTGTGTGTGTGTGTGAGGGCTGGGTTGGAGGGTAGGAGCAGAGACAACATGCTTTGACTCTTTCCCCTCCGGCCCTCGCAAAAACTGCGCTGCTGCACAGAGATGCACATAGCCATCTGGAAGTCGTACCACAGCCAGCTGTTATTTTCAAGAAAATAGACCTCTAATCTCTCAATGAATGCAGATGATTCTACGACATGTTATATAACACATGTTTTCGGTTTTAAAAACACTGCTAATAGGATTCGAAATAGCAGCAGGACATACAAACACACAACTGACACACACATGGGCACTCATACCTCAAGAGAACCTCTCAGAGGTGCTGAGGAACACATTCCTGCAAATCCTCAAATATGACCTCATTCTGTCTCCATGCAGCAACTGGAAGACATCCACGTGGTGATCTTACACAAGGAGGAAGGAGCAGGTCTGGGTTTTAGCATTGCGGGTGGCATAGACCTGGAGAACAAAGCGACGACAGTGAGTAAAAGCCCCCTTTGGCACACACACACACACACACACACACACACACACACACACACACACACACACACAAACACACACACACACACCTCCACAGCAAAGCAACACACCAAAATCAAACAAGCATGTCTGTGTGTCTCACTCTGAGTGTGTGTCTCACTGTATGTTTGTGTGTGTGTGTGTGTGTGTGTGTGTGTGTGTGTGCGTGTATGCACAGGTGCACCGTGTGTTTGCAAGTGGTCTGGCCGCGCAGGAGGGCACCATCGAGAAGGGTGACGAGGTGCTGTCCATCAACGGGCAGACGCTGAAGAACGTGACCCACAGCGACGCCACCGCCACGCTCAGACAAGCGCGGAGCCTCCGGCAGGCCGTGGTGGTGGTGTGCAAGAACAGGGAGGGCGATGGTGCGGGCAGCAGCGGCACTAATGACTCCAGCACGGGTGGAGGCACTGCGGGCGCTGAGAACCGCTTCACGGGTGAGTTGTTGCAGCAAGCGCGGCCACTCCCAGCCAGATCCCCACACTCACTTACTCACTGCTAAATGGTTTGAGTAAATATAGACACAGCTTAAATTGCTCTATATTAAGCTCTTTTTCAACAAATAAAGTCCCCCATTTTGATGAGGAAAATTCTCACACGTGTTCTGTTTTTCCCCCCGTCTCCTTTTTGCACTGTCTAGCGGATGAGACAGGTGATATAGTGATGTTGGAGACGGAGAAGAATGCGGGAGGAGTTGGATTCAGCTTGGAGGGAGGGAGGGGCTCCATCCATGGGGACAGACCTTTGACTGTCAGCAGGGTCTTCAAAGGTGCACATATTTCAGTTGCATAAATTCATTGCCAAAAAAACACTGCAATGGTTTTCTACAAAAAATCAATGCTAAATCAATGCTACACTGAAAAGGTTGAGTTGTCCTAGGCTAAATTTTACACATAAGCATTTCAAATGTATGGTAATGTAAAATATGTACTGACCTGATGCATGCACTTTCATGTTATTCTCTCATGTCATAATCACATAAGAATTCTCTCAATCTGTCAAAACCTGGCAGTGTTTGTGTTCACACGTGGCAGAACACCACCTCTCCTATCCTGAGTTAAGGGTGGGTCTAGGTCTAACTAGCAGTGCTGGCTTTGGCCTACAGGGGGAGCCGCTGAGCAGCGAGGGATGCAGGTTGGGGATGAACTACTACAGGTTGCAGGCACGGTGCTGCAGGGCCTCTCGCGTCTGGACGCCTGGAACCTCATCAAGGCTCTGCCAGAGGGGCCCTTCACGGCCATCCTGAGGAGGAAACAGCAAGAGCAGCAGGAAGTGGTGAAGGAGTCAGCGGAGTGAATCCTACATATTTCCACCACACACCCACACACACGACCAAACATCACCGCGCCCATAAATGCTTCATACATACAGCAAAAGGCAAAAAAAACAGGCAAACATGTACAGATAAATTCATGAAGTAATGAAGAAGTAATTCATGAAGACACATAATTGTCCAGTTAAGTCACTCATCCAGGGGGTTTAGTGTGTGTGAGGATGCATTTTTATCACTAACTGGTAAGAGTGGCTTTCCATGAGCACTTTAACATGCAGTGCATTTTAGAGGTACTCTGCTAACAGGGCTTTAGTACTTTTCAAGTGTCATGTTCAGGGATATTTGGGAACTTGATCAATGTCAAGGTTTTCCTCTTTTTAAATCTAAGATTTGCACAGCCTATGTACAGGACATTCGGTATAAAAAAAATAGATAAATATATTTAACCATGAACTATGAATTCTCTGTTAAAATAATGCATTAGGTATTACATGCTAATAACAGAGGTCAGCCACAACTGTGATTTGTTTCCTGGATCCTGTGAAATTGTCTTGAAAAAATTGTCTACCTACTTACACTCGATACAGGTCGTCTTAAAAAAAAAAAATGCTCCAACGTAGACCAGCGACTGCGAAGAACATCGTCATCAGAGTAGACCAAAGACTGATTTATCTAACAGTGTGATGGGTCCAGCACTTATTGGCGTGCCTGTAATCTTATTAATAATGTTTCATTTCTTTTTCATGGAAAATTAATATTACTGAAAGTCATGTTGTCTGAAGGCAAATTCTACACGTGTGAGTCAGCATATATGTGTCGTGTGCAGCACTGTTACATTATTTTTGCACAAAGTTAAATACAAGAACACAATAAAGCTTATTAAAATTTTGAATTTGTGGATGAAATTAAATAAAAATGTCAAAAAAGTCAACCACTTGTCTTGAGTGCTAATTTACACTACATACAGAGAATATAAATTCAAACTCCCACATCCGGTGGTGGTATTTCTTTTATTACTGATGCTGGTGAAATACAAAAATCTCAAGAGTGATTTATAGAAGTGATCTGATTGTTTCTGTCAGGTACCAGCAAGTTAAACAACAGTACATATAAGTCACTTTCCATAGCAGCAATCGATTTCAAATGTGGAGGAGTCATCAAACACAGCATTCAACACGGACTGGAACAATCAACCAATCGCCAACAGATGACTGAAATAATTAGTATTGATGACTTGGCAGCCACTCAGGACACTAGGTGGCAACAAGCCAAAGACAAATTCAGACAGAGCAAATTTCTAACAACAACAAAAAAAATATCACCTGGTTCTGGCACACAAACAAGGCAATGTTACAGTAATTTCCAAGAGAATGCAACTATGAAAGGCAGGCAGTAACAAAAGAAATTGATGGAATACCATGCTAAAGGCCTGGCATCCGTACATATGGCTCTTCTTCTTTTTTTGTTTTTTTTTTTGCAACCATGTTGAAGAACATGCATATCACTGACGTTACAGTACACAACATTGAGCGATGCAGACACACACACAGACACAGACGAGGTCAGACAGACAGTCATGCTCCCTTATGCAAAAACCCATTGATCACAGTGTGAATGGCAGCACTCGACACACTCGACAAGACGAGGCCGAGCCCATTGACACACCCCAGATAACATGACTGCCCAATCAGCAGGTTTAAAAAACAAAACAAAACAAAACAAAAACAAACAAAACAATATGGGAAATGTCTATCATTACACCATCATTCCCTTTCCTATTCTTTCAGGATTTTGTCAGTATTTACTAAAATGTAAACAAGAAACAACTATGATCATTACTAAGGATGTTGGCCGCAGTCAAATAGCCTTGTTTTCTTAGGATAGTTCCTAACAGAGTGCAATAACTCCAAAATATCTAAATCACATCAATAAGAGCAATTTGAAATAAAAACTATTCCGTTTTTTTTTAATACTAAGGAAGGGTGCTTCAATGCTTCCTTTCAGATCTCTTTTAACATAGGGTGCACCTGGTCATTCTTTAATAAAGGAAAGATAAAATATTCCCCACAAATGCTTGTGACAGCAAAAACAACAGCCCAACATCAACATGATCCAAATCAGCCCTGTCCACCTTATCACAATCACTTAGCCTCATTTTATTGAAGATGAATTCCATAGCACCGTGTCTTACAGTAACTAATTTATCTTCATGTTTTTCCCTGGCTTCATTGTTTGTGCAGTCACGCATGAGTGGTTACCATAGGAATTAGGAATAGATAAAAACTAAAGACAGTCTATTTGACTGCAGCTGTAGTGTGAAGCATGCCATTCATATTTGGAGAGAAATACAAATACATACGAGGATTCAATGTTTTGGAAACAAAGGCTAAGCCTCAAGTCCGTACAGTTTGTGCACATTTTTGCGAACATGCCTCATATATGACGTATTATCTATAAAAAGGAATGGATTTCATTTCACACAAAAATGTAAAGGACTGTGTAGTTTGTGCGGTTAAAATCATTCAAGAGAATTAATCCTCATGTCCCTTTCTGGTCCAAATGTCCAATAATAATAATAATAAAAAAAAAACATCACGTTTTACAGTACATACTTTTGCTAACATTGTGTGTAGGTTAATACAAAGTCAGAGGTAATAGATGTTTTTTTTTATCATACTGACCTGGTGAAAGCACAAAATAATGTTCCCTTAATAGACACAATAAAACCTTATCTTAAGAAATAGTCTTGGTTTTAAATCATAAAAAATATCCTAATAATCTCTGGCTGACTGTTGGATGGACAGTTGTTTTCTCATGGCTGACAGCTGAAGTGTGCTATTTCAGAGACTTGACCGCCTTGGTGAGGTTGCTGTAGAACTCACTCATGCTGGACGGGAAGAAGGAGTCCACGACAGAGCGGGGCAGATAGCCTCCCAGGTCCGTCTGGAAGAAGCTCAATAGCTGGGTTTTGCCCGGCTCCCTGTGGAACGGAGGAAACACGGACGGCTGATCACTACAAAGCTGGGACCCTTTGACTTTTTCACTACATTTTCAAACTTAAAATGACTTTTATTTGAGCTAGCCTGGTATTCTAACTGCATCTACACATCCTTAACAAACCTGTAAGGTACTTCAATGGTTAGACAGACCATAAACATTTCTATATTGTAGCAATACTAAGTCTGTCAATATTTAGCTGCCAGTGTCTGACTCTCTGCTGCCCCCGCCTGTCTGCTCTGTGCAATTGCAGAAAAGGGAGAAAGGAAGAAAGGAGTCAGCCAGTCAAGCAAAGCTGACAGCCGTGACTCAGGCTTCACTTACCCAGGGATGGGAACACAGAAGCACCCACACGGATGATTAAAGCCCCTGACATAGCCAGACTGAGGAGGACAATCAGGGTGTCCAACGTGGGTGGCTGTAGGAATCAAAAGCAAAGCGTAAATACCGGACAGACAAGCACACTCTGGCGAGTGAGGGCAGGTGTGGATGCAAGCACTACATACGACAGGCCAACAGCAGCCCTGTTTTAGATAATGGATTTACATCTGAAATGATCTGGGATCATAGCGACTTATCATGTGCAGGCAAAAGATTCGCCTGAGAGGATTATTCAAATGATTCACTTAAGCACAGCCTACAGACATAAATAACTGGAAAAACACAATCCAGTAAAAGCACAACTGTATGTAAATGATTAAGCTCTGTGTTGTATTTCAATGCTATCGGAGTTAGACCTGTACACATTTACACATTGTCTACAACAAAACAGTAGAATATAGCATATAGCAAATGACAACGACAATATACAGTCTCTACAGTATATTAGTCAATCTGGAAATGGGTCAGAACAGAATAGAGAAACAGAATTTCTAAAAAGAAAACAGCATAAAAAGAAATAAGGATGAAGTGTTATTTAGACAATGAAGGAATGTCATTACGCACCATTTGATGTTATGGTGCCATCTTCATATTGCTTAACTAAGATAACATCTACGAAGTCTCGTGGTGATATAATACCCATAGCTGCCGAAGGAGTGATAGTTCTGCAGACTGAGACGTCCTTTGATAGAGTGGGAAACAGGGCAGACTGTCTGGGTTGCGTTCAGTTGTAAAGCAGGAAACATAAATATGACAGCAGGACAGGGAATTTGGGCATCCGTGAAAATTTAAGTAGTTTACCTTTCCCAGTTAACAAATATTGTATATATAAACCACAAAAACACATTATTCAGCAGTAAAAGTGGAGACCTTGGATTTGAAAAGTAAAATCCCTGTATTATCTTCCCTGTGCACTTAACACAAGTGATTTGACTAAGTAGCTGATTT
Organism: Setipinna tenuifilis; assembly: GCA_030347295.1. NCBI lineage: Eukaryota > Metazoa > Chordata > Actinopteri > Clupeiformes > Engraulidae > Setipinna > Setipinna tenuifilis. Next base: position 8,031,816 of record CM059280.1, on the reverse strand, counting down.
ACCCGTCTGATGACTTGTGGTCTTATTAGCATCAGCTGGTTCAGAAACCATTGTTGGGTTTAATATGTATGGCAGAAGGGTTTTACTTTTTAAAGTCGCGATCTCCCGCATCTTTATCATAAGCCCACACAGGGGCGATTTTAGCATCTGGTCTTTAGGGGTGCCCGGCCCCCAGTGCTTATCACACAACACTATTATTATATATAATATATTATTCATTTTGCACTGAGCCAGGGGGTGCCGAGCAGTTTCACGGGGGTGCCTTGGCACCCCTAAAAATGGTCTAGATTCGCCCCTGAGCCCACATAAACAAACTTGAGGAAGCGATTAGGGCAGCTTTGAGAACTGTAGAAGGATTTACCTCAGTGATTTGTTCAAGCAGCTCAAACTTCTTGACATTGCTGTCCCACTTGACACGAATGCCATTGGGCTCTGGTTTCAAGCACTCCCACACCTTCTCAGGGCAGGCATTAATGACACCCTCACCTTTGTACCTGTTGGTCACATTATATACCTTCATAGCAATTAGACAGACTACTTGTTACATCCGACCAGTGTTTTGTAATCATTGTGCTGAGACCTATTTTTGTGGTGTGATGTGCAGACTATGAATTTTAACCACATATTATATTTCAAAACACAGAACAAACACTTTGAAAAGGCAAATACTCACACATTCCCAGGAAATTCTGTGGATGGCCGCCAATAAACAACAACGTCACTCTACACCAAAACAAATCTGCGTAAGTTATGTTGGTAATGCACATATCAGCAAGTAGAGAACAAGGGGGGGAGGGGGACCACTGTCATGTCACGCTATTACACGTCACCAAACTCGTTATAATATTAGATATGAACTTACAACAACAATATTGTACTTACCGATTTTTTACAGACTTTCCATCCAGACTGATCTTTGCTGTAGCTTAGAAGGTTATCTGCAACTGTGTTTGCAGTTTGCTGGTATTCCATGTTTTATATAAGACAATTTATGCTAGCCAGCTAGCAGTAAATAGTTCACCTACGCTGCACTATTTTCAACTTCAAAGCAATCGGTAACTGCAAAATCATTTAGCAAAACGATGACGATTGTTCTCAAAAAATCATAAAACATATGTTAAACATCCTAAAATCAAAACGACAGATAATTTGCATTATCTTCTGATGGCTAGCGTTTGACACTGCACACAGATTTGGAACGGAGATCTCTGCGACACTGGAAACACCAAAGAGCTAAAGAGCAGCGATTAATTGTTGTACCCGTTTGAACAATAAAAATGGTTATTCGGTGTCGTACGGCGACATATATGGCAATCAACTCTATCAGAATACATCACCCGAGCGGTATCGGTACATTACAACTGTTCAAAAAAATGAATGGACACTTCCTGGGTCTGAAGCGCATCCTTGCGCAAAGGACTCTGGGATCTGTAGTCTGTCTTCCAAACCTGTTTGAACCTTTCCCAGACCTCCCAAGGACACTTTTATCAAATGTGTTGGTATACTCGCTATTCCAGACAATAGTGAGCTATAGTAAGCAAGTTGGTATCTCTGCAGACTTTCAACTTTTTATTAGTCAACAACTGTTTATGTTTTAAGGCACAGTAATTTCATAAGCAACATGCAAACATAGATAACACTTTATTAATTTTGTGTGCTTTACAACACCATTGGTCACAGCAATGATAATATCGAAATGCATCAACAAATTATACATTTGAGCAGACAAGTTCACTTGAGCCTGACAAATTCACATCATTGTTTGTTTTGGACTTTTTCTTCGCCAGTTTGCCACTGGACTTCAGGTACTTCTCCTTGTTGTGAATGACCTGGATGTACTGGTCAGTGCTGCTGTTCTGCTGGTCACTGCTGGAGGCCAGTGAGGCTGAGTCGGACTCTGTCAGTGATGGCTCAACCTTATGCTTAGTCTTGGGCTTCACTTGGGGCTCGAAGTGTCTATGGGCAGGCTCTGCACCCTTTATATTACTGTGCGAACAGAAGCGAGGCCCCATCTCATCCCAGTCCTCCTCACACTCTTCCTCACGTGTGCAGTACACCCCTCGAGGCATGTCTTTGGCCATGGACAGCTGACTGCCCGCGGGGTCTCCGATGTAGAATCGCACAGGCTGGTGGAGGTCAGACAGGGACCTTGGTCGGTGCGACTGGCTGGACGCCCCCCTTCTCACACTCTTGCCGGCCTCTTCCTCCTCTTCCTCCTCACTCAGGTGGGGCTGGTGGGACCTGTGCGGGGTGCGGATGGTGTAGCGCTTGATGTTCCTGGGGTAGAGCTCCACGATCTCACCAGGGTCATCGGCGATGCGGTAGTGGCGAGGTATACGCGTGGTGGAGCGCACTAGCTTCTTCCGTGGCTCGTGCTCGTTTACGATGACGTAGCGGGTGGTGTGGGCGCGCCGTCCCACATAGCTCTGGGCCGTCACAATCCCAGGCTCTGGGTGCACGGGCCGAATGCTCTTCCTGAACAAGGGGTCAGAGTGAATGTTTTCTGCATAGCGCACAGATGGATTGTAGGCCACATGGTGAAATGACTTGGAACGACAGGAGCCACTTGATCCTCCTAGATAACCTGGATGTCTTTAAAGGGATAGAGAACATTATGAGGGAATCTCAGAATGACAATCACAATATTTTATTAGTCCCCAGTGGGAGACCGACAGCATGTGGAATAGCATTAATATACCATGGACCTCGAAGACCTTAACTGATCCTTATATTTATTTTTATGTTTATTTTGGGCTAAAATGGATGTTCAATTCTACATATTTTAGTCTATTACAAAAGACTCTGTTATACTGTAAGGCCTATTTCAACACCCCTTATATTTCCTGGAAGTACTGTATGCTAACCTGTTTGGTATGTGCTCATATCTGTGCTTTTGTCTGACAGACACAGAGGGGCTCCGGGAGGGACCAGCGGCCCTGACGTCAGAGCGTGATGCTGACTGGGTGATGGTGCGAATACTGTTGCCACGGCGCACCGGTGACTCAAAGTTGGTGACGCTGCCATTGCGGCGGGGGGAGGACGAGCGGATGGAGGACTCCATGCTGGTGACATCGCTCTCGGCTTGCTCAGCAGGCTTCTTCTCACCTCCCTCTGGGGCTCCCTGTAGCCGAGCTGTGGTCAAGCCAGATCACAACCGAGACAACCGAGTGACACACACACACACACACACACACACACACACACACACACACACACACACACACACACATTCTCAGATTCTCTCAGAATTAACTGGACATTTATGTGCCTTTGTAAATATGGCCAACTGCATTAACAATGTGCCTCGGTGATTATGTGACTTAATGTAAGTTCGAATGACCTACAAGGGCAGTAATAAAAGAAGATTACCGGCTGCCAACTGGAAGACCTTCTTCTTGTCCTCCGTTCGTTCCTGAGCAAATAACAATCCATTCAGACATAATGCAATATTGATTTTTTTCCCCTATCTATTTAATTCTATTTCAAGGGCATGCAGCACAAATGACATTGTGACTGGCATTAACTCTCGTAACTGTCATGAGCTATGGCACATTTCCTTTACCCATATTGAGATCCATCTTCATTATCCAAGTCATCAATGCTATTATTATCGAATGGCTATCTTGAGTTACAATAACAATGTGCATCATCCACATTCATTCAAGAATACCACTCACTGTCTGAAGTTGCATTCTTAGTTGATTATTGGTGTATTTGAGGGATCTCGCAATGGCTTGCAGGTAGTAGATCAGCATGCTGGAAGGCAACAAGAGGGAGAATGACTGAGAGATAGACATGCCCAGTGCATCAGTGAGAATGACGTCTGTGTTTACTCAGGCTGGTTTGTGGCATGGCCTTCGCCAAGCTGAGCTTTCTCAGCAGAAGAAGTGAGATTGGCAGGGAGCAATACAAAGACTCAGGCAGGGTGAAATACAAAATGTCAGGAAGTGTGACGTAGGAAGACTGACTCACAAAAGCAGCAGCAGACCGGGTAGAACCACCACCGGGCTTGTGATGTAACCCATCACTTTACTGAACCATAGGGGAAAGTCGTTGGCTATGGTGTCAGAGATGATGTCATAAATCTTCTCCTGACCACTGGGGCGACAGAGAAGAATGAAAGACACGCGCAGATTAATGTTCTCATTTTAAATTTTTGCTGCAGACTTTATTGCTGTCATTTCAGCTCACTCTATTCTGCAATCCTGCTGATTTCATGCAGATGGCCTATTAAGATAGTATAATTAATTCACTAAATTTACAAGGTCTAGCTCTATACGGCCACCGAGAAGGACTGTACAGAGAATTCAATTTACCTAAAAGGTCCGCAGTACTGTGACGGTCGGTATCTGACGATTGCAAAGATGGTGGGCAACATGCAGAGAAACAGCATGAACAGGAGCATGGCTAGGTAAAAGTTATTTGATCTGAAAGGGGAAAAAAAACAAAGTAATTATGTGGTTTGACTGCACCAACAAATATTTGCATCCTGTCATAAGCTTTCACCATTGAAGCGTAAACACAGCCTGAAACATGGGTTATTACACAAATATAGATCCCACATAAGCTGTCAGGTTGACAAACACGTTTCACCAGCATCATCAGTCAGACAGAGTGAAAACTACTCAATGCAACTCCGCAGCACCACGTCTAATTATCTTCTAATGTGTCTGTATCATCTCCCTCCACTCTCCCATGCTCACGGAGAGAGGGGGATTTCTTCTGGTTCAGGAGGAGGGCCATGTTGGCGCTGGAGATGGAGTGGCTGGGGAATGGATGGCATCGCCTCCCTCCTCCCCTGCTCACATCTGGGAGTGACTGATAAGCCTGCAAGGGGCTACGACATGGCCATTAGATAAATCAGGCTGAGCAGTAGCCAGCGCAGCGCAGCCAGTTGTCAGGGCGATATGCTTATTGTTCTCTCAGTTTCTGTCTCTCTCCCCCCCCCCCTCTCTCTCTATCTCCCTCTCTCTCTCTTTCTCTCTCTCCCTATCTCCCTCTCTCTCTTTCTCTCTCTCTCTCTCTCTCTCCGTCCACTGAGCTGGAATATGAGAGTGGCTGAAGAAGGGTGGTATAAAAAGGGGGCCAATTTGCTGACCAACAGTTCTTTGCCGGCAAGTTTTGTTCTTACAGTTAGTATAGAAAATGGCTCGCCCCCACAATCTTAAAAAAAAAAGATAGGAATTGTAGCACATATTGAGATAAATTCCAGCTTAATGTCTCTGCTAGCAAAAGGGATGTTTTTCTTTATGGCACACTGCCAAAGCACTTATCGCTCCACCCTCTCCACACTTTTTTTTTATCACATCCTTCAAGTTGAGCCCAGAGAACAGCACACGGACAGAGAGCTGAGCACCGAGTGCCACCTGTGCTACTCCATTAGCCTGGGGGCCAGTGGAGGAGTGCGCTGTAATGCCTACATAATGAGATGAACTCACTCTCACTTTCACTCTCACTCGCCACTGACCTGGACGCCCTGAAGACCTGCTGGTGTGGAACATTACACGTCAGCACGGCCCAGCTCCGCAGGTACATCAACCCAATCAGCTTCATCACGTTGAACGCCGGGAGGCAGGGCGAGAAGAACGCCCCCATCCTGAGGGGTCGAGGGAGGTGGGGAGGTGGGGAGGTGGGGGGGAGGAGGGGAGGGGATGACAGGGGAGAATTTATATTGGCCCTTAATGGAGCCCACCGCGCACGCTGTTCCTCAGGCCTACTGTCACTCCATTAAAGGACACTGGAGTGGACAGCTGCAACCACCCAATCGACACACACACACGCACACAGACACACACACACACACACATACACATACCCAGACATGCACTGCATCACATACAGCTAAATGAGGTTAAAATGAGGTAGGCTGCAGCAGCAACTGGTGAGGACCACTGAGGCGATTCTAAATACCTCATAATAATTGTTCATGAATAACAATAATAATAATAATAATAATAATAATAATAATAATAATAAAGTTGTACACATTACAAACACAGAATTTCAGCAAATTGGAATACTTCTACTAATTTCACAAAGTAATTTTGTGTAAAAAACTCCTGTGAAAAAATGATTGCTTTCTTTTATCAACATTACAGATTTTAGTTTTTTTAATCTCATGTCATCTTTATGTCAGATATATTGTATGCATTTATGATATTACAATTCTAACACTGCTAGTAATGAGTATCATGAAGTGTCACATACCAAATCATTCCTTGGTTGTATATCAGATGAAGTACATTTTCAGCTATTTTGAATTCCCCATATTCAGGCTGTGGATAAATGTGTATTGAGTTAACCTGGCTTTGCAGTGTGTGTTGCAATCATTGTCAGAGTTTATTATATAAAGTTTTTAAACCACAGGCATACAGTAAGTGTGTAATTTGGTACTTACAAACTTACTCTCTAGATCCCAGCAACAGCAGTCACTCAGATATCGCACCACTAGGCCACGAATGAAATCAATTAGCAGGATGCTGGCCACTGTGAAGATCATGTCAATGATGGACAGCTTCAACATTTCCTGAAAGAACGAAGAAAAAAAAACCAAAAAGTGTTGAATTTGTCCTTTCGGTGAAGGAAAAATAAAACACAGCCTCAATCTTCTTCACTGTGCCATTCAAGTATGCCTAAAGCCAACCATGTCTGTCATCAAAACAGTTCATTTCAGAATGTCATTACAATAGTGGGAGTCAGCTCATCTCAGTCTGCCCCATTTCTTAGGAAAAAAAAATAACAGTGACTACTAGAGCATATTTTTCTTCTTCTCCAAGCCAATGTACTAATGTTGCAATTTAAAACTTGTCCAATGGATCTGTAAGTCATTTCATTTCAGTGAGCAAAGAAGGCAGTGCTGTGTGATGAAGCACATCAATGTCTGGGCTTGGCTTGTCCTGAGTGCTTAGTTGAGCCGCACTCTTCATCACACATAATGTTTCTCTGGGTGTTTCAAGACTGAAGCACTTCCAATATAAAGCCCTAACAATCGGACAGATGGCACAACATAACAATCTGGGAACACTCCTCTCTCTTGCATATTATAAAAATGTATCTATTGAATAGGCCACTACATGGACACATTCGTTTACAAAAATAACACAACATTTCTCCTCCAAAAGACTGTTTGTCATGATGCTCTGCATTATAATCTGTTAAAGTAGTCCGTGAGCCCGTAGAGGGTTGGTAATGTTTCTATACACTGGAAAAAGTAAACATTTTTCACCAAAAACATCTGTTTAGGGTATCTGAAACTTCAAAAAGAACCTGTTAAAAAACACCTGCATGGAAAGTTATGACCCACCCTGTATACTGTTCTATGTCAAAGTGCTTACCTGCCCTACATAAGTCTCCCAGCACTGGTCTTGCTGGTACTTGTTATACATGTTGTGAGGGGCTGTTTGATTTAGGACAACAACAGTTGTGGTGCTCTTGGTGATGGTGGTGGTCCTGTTGATGTCCAGGACTGCTACAATGGTGCTGTTCTTCACCTCTGTGATTTCAGGTACTATGGCGGATAGGTTGTCTCCGCTTGGCTGCAGAACAGTGGCTAGAAAGGCCGTGGAGTCGGACCAGTTGCTTGGGGCATGAGGAAGCTGGAACATAAACAATTATTACACACAATATTGTCATGGAGATTGTATGATCCTTGGTGTTTCATACATGGATAACTATGTACCGGTACATGTTTTGTAACTTAGAGTAATGTGGTATTTTATTTGTGTCATTTAGTCTCACTGTTAATACTTTAAAGGTGGGATTGCGCCAAAGTAGTATCATCTCTAAGTTCCTCATACCAAAGAGATAGTGGAACAGTGCTGCAGTACTGCCCATGCAAATCTATATTGTGCTAAACATAATCTTCATGATGTAGCCTATGCAGGATGCATTTTAATCCCGCCCCACTTACACTAATCATAAAAAGGCTGTTAAACTGCAGAACTCCACAACGCAGTAAAACCAACATCAGGGGTTTTTAACATCTTTTCGGACACAGTTTCTGATGTATTTGGTATGTTTCAAATTCAAATTCTTTATTGGAAGGTAACCCCTTGAGATGCAACATCTCTCAAGAACATAACAGTAACACCAGGCACACGCAGACACACTGAACCTCTTTCTCACTTCCAACCACCACAGCCCATCCCATCCTACCTGTGCCCAGAACAAATTCATATAAAAAATCAACTTACAATACACAGTAAATAGCACAAGGATAGAGGACACAGAGCACAAAGGATACAATTAAATGGTAAAACAAATACAAATGAATAAGTAAAAATAAAGAGAGAAAAGGTGCAAAATCATACATCAGAAAAACATTTACATTGGTCATGTGATTGCAGGTAAGTCAAGAGAGATGATTTGAACTGTGGAGAGGAAGACATGGACCTTAAAGAGCTAGAACATCAGAGCGGGCTTTAAATTTGAATGCATGCCTTCCAATTTCTTTTGATATGTTTGGAACAGAAAGGGAAAGATGATCAAGGTGCCTAAGGCTATATGTTGACCTGTACAGGGTTAGGTATTGCTTTAAGTACAGAGAATAATAAAAAATATGCATTGATAGACAAACTAACACCAATGAAACTGCCGTCTGGCCTGTTGGTGATAAAAGATGTAATGAATAGTACATATGCCAGTGATGGGTTAAGAATGTCAGCACAAATCTGTACAGACTATTATAAACAGCATTTAAAGGTTTAAGATGTGATGCTGTTGTACTAATAAAAACAATGTCAGCATAATCAATAATAGGAAATAATAGCTGAGTAGGAATTCTTAATCTAATCTGTTGTGTGAAACAATTAATTAAATTATGTAAGTCTTAGTCTGCAGCTTCTTTTTTATTTTTATGTTACCAACCAAATACAGTTTTCACTTAACCCCGTCTTTTATTTAAGTTTAAAATACATATTGAAATACATATGAAATATTTATAATCTCTGCAGATAGGTCAAACTTACCATGCTCATGCTATTTACTTTATCCAGAAGAGCAATGATCAGACTGTAGAGATTCCCCAAATAAAGGACCAAAACCCTACAGATAAATATACACATCAATGCTCATCAGAACAGCCACATCCTTTCCTTTCGATTCACAGGCCTTTACGTTTTTTTATTCAGTGTGAGCATAGTCCACGACAATCAGGTGCTACAATGTACATCAAATGTTACACACTTCAGTACAAATTTCATAATGTTCAGAATGCCTCAGGCAAAACCAAGGTGGTACTGCGCTAGGAGAATATGCTGAGGGAAAAATACTGCTTTGCAATATACTAAGAATATCACACTTTGATATATCCAAGTATATCAAATATATCAGAGTTTTCCTATTTTTGTTATAATATGGTAACGCTGCATGAAGAATATGGGTCAGTATTTAGGTGGGGGGCCAGTTATGATTAAAATATGGAGACACTGGATAATACAACATATGCAAAATAATGAGCCTTTTGCCTTTTCAACTTTAAAAGGTTTTGAAGAGATTTAACATGATCTGAAAAGGAAAAACCTGCTGATAGAATATAATGTTCTTTCTGTTATCAGGGAATTCACGGGATGTGGAATTACAAATCTTTTCAAAATTTCATCACCCTGTGTTTGGCTTTAACTACTTGATCTTAACCAGAGAGGTCTTGAATACCTCAGCAGAATACCTCAACAGAAAGGAACCCCAACATTCTTGAGATTTGTGGCCTCACAAATGTGCAGTTTGCTTGCATTGCATGTCTCACAAGGACATGCTGACTCTTTCAAAAGACTAGCAAGGAAACAAGGCGAGGTTTCACAATTACAACTACAGTTCTTGGTCTCTTGTTTTAAAAACGTCCGTTTCACTGTTTCTCTTACCTGGCTAGCTGGAACCTGAGGCTGGTTCTGGGGTGATACATCTCCAGCTGAGCCACCAGCTCAAAGGCAGACGGGGCAATCATGGTGATCAACGAGACAACCACACTCACCTGGCACAGAGGACGACAGAGAGACAGACAGGCATAGATCTCTCAGTAGACAGCGTTATTAGCTTGCGATAGAGAGATTTTGTTAAAAAAAAAACTCTTTCAGTTAAGAATAAGAGTAACAGAAACTGTCCAAACAGAAAGAACTTCTGAATAAAATTTAAATCAATTCATTAAAATTCAAACCTCTACCTCATTCTTCTCCCAAAGGGTAAGCTCAGGCTTCTCCTGTTCCAGTTTCTGAGAGCGATCAACAACAAAGTAAATGATGTAGATGCTGCCTGCGAGAGACAGCAGGACCAGAATATTGGCCAGTATCCGCAGACTGATCAACACTGCCCTGTAGAAGGAGAGAGAATGAGAAAGAGATCATTTAATGGGAATAGTCAGCGCTTACATGCAGGGTCACCTCTAAGGGGGGGGGTAGATCAGGACGATTCAGGGGGCCCAGAGCTTCACAGGCGCTCACAGGGAACTATGATATTGTTGGGGTGGGGGCCCAAAATTATTTTCTTCTAGGGGGCCTACAATTTGTAGCGGCGCCCCTGCTTACATGCAAGCATAGACATACACATTAAATCCCTAGCCATGGGTTTATGTTGTTGTCAACCTCATATTTATATAATGATATAAACCTCATATTCCAAAAGATTTTTTTTAGCAAGTTAAGAAACACATATATTTTCTAAATAATTGAACACTGTGTTGTCACAGGTGGTATTACCTTGACACATGGTCATGTGCTTGCATGTTAGATATTTCACAGGCTGACATGAGGGCTCACTTACATTATTGCTTAAAAATTGGACTTTTAAAAGAGTCCTTCTTAAAAGAGGTTTTTCCTGACAGCAGCAATATGCTATTTATACAGTTTGCTACAGTTTTAAACAGTTTTGGATACTGTTTGCATTTGGTTTATTTATAGTTTGACCATATCATGGTATCTTTTGCATGTGCATCCATACATGAATGTAAAAGAAAATCATATACATGATTCAAAATCATATACATATATATGACCATATTAATAACACAACCATTTGCTTAGTCAAAATTAGACATCTGTGGGGGGCTGAGAATTTGGTTTGGTGGTGTGTATGTGTGTTTATGTACATTAGTATGCGAGTGTGTAAAAGAGAACAAGTGTTTGTGTGTGTATGACTGAGAAAGAGCAAAAAGTAGCGAATGTGCACATTTCCAAGAGAGCTGATCTTATTTAATGTGCTGTGATCATGATTTAGGTGCAGTCATCCTCTGCAGTAAAAGGCAGTTTTTCTGAGTTATAGCAGGATGTTTTCCCCCACACACACTCAGCTGCGATTGCTATAGACTTGGATAGTGTTTATAAATCACAACGATCTCAAGTAGCACTAGCAACTAGATGCATCTGCCAGAAATAGCATAAAATGAATCCCTCATGAGATGGAATAATTCTGGAGAAAAGTAATTATTCTTCACAGAAAGATGAAATGAGGTTGTGACTGTGGAGGCTTCTCAATGGCCGAAACCTTCAATAGCCGTCCATGTATGAGTGACACAAGGACACCTGAGACACACACACTTACAGGCTGGTGTCTTTCTTCTTTTCTTGTTCCTCCACAATGGCCTCCTTCAAAAGACCAAAGCACAGCATTAGCACGGTGAGCACAGGGAGACAGTGGGTCAAGCAGAGCGGATTTGCATAATGAAGCTTACACGGCAGGCACGACTTTTTATCAATTAGAGGGCTGCTCCCACTCTCGTTCTCGCGCTCTCTCTCTCTTTCTCTCTCTCTCTCTCTCTCTCTCTCTCTCTCTCTTGCTCTCTCTCTCTCTCTCTCTTCTCTCTCTCTCTCTCTCTCTCTCTCTTGCTCTCTTCCCCTTCCTCTCTCTCTCTCTCTCTCTCTCTTGCTCTCTCTCTCTCTCTCTCTCTCTCTGTGCTGACTTGGAAAGAACCCTCCTCTGGCAAGTACATGGTCTTGTTTATGTGCCTGGTGTAGATTAGTGATAAGCTCCAAATGACAGCCTCTCCGTTGGGAAATCAGTGGTAATACAACGGCGCATAAACCTCTCCTGTAGAGACTGTTAAAGTAAATTAGAGGCAGCCGGTCGTTGTGAATTGGATCAGGGCAGCCTGTGGCTGTGTCTTACAGGATGGTGTCTTACAGAGCTCGCCGCTCACCCTGATGTTGTTCACGATGGCTGCCGTCTTGCTCTCGGCTGCTTCGGGATTCCCGATGAGGTAGTCCCAGGCGCAGAAGATGCGCCAACAGAAGGTATAGTTCTCGTCCGATGCGCTGGCCAGACTAAGGCGAGAGTTTCTAGCCATTCTGATTAAATTGAAGACAAAGAGGAAAACCTGATCAATGCTGATCAATCAGAAAGTTAACCAAAACAATATTGCAGCAAAGTATGATACACCTTGTAAATGCAATCTTACAAGGATACAAGGATACAAAGATGTTTTATTGTCACTTTCATAGACTTACTGGGTAGACTAGGGCATGAAGTGAAATTAGTGGATAATAGGTAAAAAAGTAAATAAATACACAGTTTAAACGGAGCAACCAGAAAGGCGTCCGAACGTAGCGGCGCCACGGCAAAACCCTTACATATGTTTAGTAAACATCTCGCTTACTTTCTTAGGAGAGTTATGAAACTGTAGGCAAACACAGCCATCCCAACCAGGAAGTACGCCAACGGCAACCTGTATCCAGCACTGCCAATCTTCCTCACGTTGCCATAGTAGCCGTAAAACAGCACAGAGTACTGGAGGTAACCCTGCAGAGGTGCAGACAGGGAAATCAAACACTGTAAACCCGGATAAGTTAATACAACTCAAAACTTTTGATGTAACTGATTACATCAATAGTTTTGAGTACATTAACTAAATATTTTAATTAAATCAATTTAAAAGTTTAAGTACATGAATTTTGTACTTAAACTTTTAAATTAACTTTAATTAAAATATATAGTTAATGTACTCAAAACTATTGACGTAATCAGTTACATCAAACGTTTTGAGTTGTATTGACAATCCGGGTTTACAGTGAAGGAGAGGGACAGATTGCACCTCCGATAAACAGAGGCATTGTGCGTGGCAAAATGGTCGGCACCGCAGTTACAGGTGTCATATTGACAGAGCTATAAAAGGGGACATATTATGGCCTTGCCCCGAGAGACCAGATGGTGTCCAGGTCCTGAGCGGAGGGAAGGTGCTCCTTGGGGATGGTCTTGCTGCGCGTGCTTCCGAACGGAGCACCGGCCAGGAGCTGATGGGAAAAAACATGGCAGACAGGTGTAAGAGAGAGAGAAGCAGAAAGGGAATGAGAGAGAGACAGAGAGAGACAGAGAAAGAGAGAGAGAGATCCTGAAAGAGAATGAGAGAGAGAGAGAGAGAGAAAATGAGAGAGAGAAAGAGAGAGAGAAAGAGAGGGTGACTGATGTGATGTTCGGGCGGACAACTCAGAAAATTGCCAGCGGCCCCTGTGTCAGGGAGCTGAATAAATCTGCCCCTTTTTAAGAGCAAACAGGACAAAACAGCAGCCTACATTGCTTCCCACGTCAAGCTTTTTTTTATGACGGTAGTTTTTGAGCACCCTACACATTTTAGCACCTTTACTGGCCTTGATAAAAGTAAAGTAGTGGGACAATTACTAACACAAAATCATGATGGATTGACCTGTAATTTTATATTTATTCCTCAAGAAAGCTGAATGTCTCAGTGCTGTATACATACAGTAGCTGTGTAAATTTGTCACAGTAACATTTTTAAAGAGATTTACCTCTGGAAGGACAATGAAGGCTCCGGTCATTATCGTTAGGACAATATTGATTCCAAATAGCCATCGCAGAAAGATGAAGTAGGAGGCTACACCTGATCCAAAATGACCTTTAATAACAAAACAACGGGAAACAAGATACTTATTAGCCATGCACACACCTCGATCCCCAGCGAAATCCTTGACTGTCAGACCAAATGCTTTCACTTTAGTTTAAATTAATGAGAATACATGGCCAAAAGAAGCACAACTACACGTGCATATTTAAAAAACATAACATGAGTGGGAGTGAGGTGAACCTCGCGAATGCGAGTGCTATATTGCATTCATTCAACAGTTCCATTGACAACACAATTGGTTTATAAACACAATTTTGAAATTCGTTTTTAAAGCTTTATTTATTCGCTGAAAATAGTTCCAATAAGAGTTAACAGCATCTGTGGTTGCTATGCAAGTGTCTATTTATACACATTAATTTGGATATTGCACTGATTTGTGCAGGCGCTGGGACATGGTTGTCCGAACTAGGCCTAATGCACAACTGCTGTTCTGCAGTCCAGGGTGTCTTTCACAGCTTATAAATTGACTTGATTTCATTTTTTCGCTTTTCTCTCTTGCTTGTTTGTGAACTAGATGTAATGGAATGTTGGTGTAAAGTTGTAACAACTACGTTCAATGTTGTGGAGTGATTATTTAACTGTGAAGAGTTACCCGTGATACATCATAGGATATCTTCACTTCAAATGACTAATGAGTGCATCTCGTCCAAACACAAATTACTATATAGTTACCTGGATATAACTGTTGTATAAATGGAAATATTTAAGGCTACCACAATGAAAACATACAGAAGAAAGAACAAAGATCACTTTAACTAACTTACTTTCAATTTTCTTGATTCTCATTTCCCATGGAATGAAGAGAACCACGATGTTATACAGCAGACGGGAGAGTTTTTTCAGGAGCTGCCATAAAAAAAAATTGTCAGATCAAAAATGGATGAATCATCATATTTTAACACCAACACCTTTATTAAACAATGCCAATGGCAAGGTCCTTATGCTTGTGTCAGTGGCTCTGATGTAAATTATGCATGTTATTCTGATTCGGATTCTATTGTTAATATTATTATTTATTATTCTGCTTTGCATTTAACGAAACAAAATATTTTTTGGGTCACTTTGGGTTCTTCTATGTGTCAGAACAATCATAACCTCACAAAAAATATATACCAATAAATACTTTTATCAACGTGTATGATTTTTTTTTTTTTATTTATCCATAGCCAGTTCTGTAATTAATAATTCATCATTCATCAACTTGCTAAAAGTCAATTAATTTTAATGGTGCTTGGGTAGCCTTGCCGAATGCCTTTGGAACATTTTAATTAAACTGGGCCATAACAACAGGCCATAAATCCAGCCGCAGCATCTAGGAGTGTGTGGGTGAGAGGGGCTGCTGAGGCAGGCTCTGCCACATGGAGATGTAGACCTCTTACGCAGCTGTCACATAAACACACACACACACGTGCGCACACACACGTGCGCACACACACACGCACACACACTTACAAATCTATACGCATTCACTGTCACTGCTACATATGAAAAACCTTCAAGTTGCAGTACTGCTTTACAATGTGCACAACGTACACACATATGAATAAATACATTTAGCAAACAGAAGTAAATTTTGTTACCATAGCTTTACCAGACAGAAAGCAACACAACATTTCTTTGTTGTTTACTCATAACGTTTGTTCTTAATTTGATGTTAGCTGGAGTACGCATTAGGATAATATACGGTGAGTGGGCTGACTACAAAAACTACAACCCAAGAACTCTGGTGCAGTGTAATTATTGTGAGTGCACTGCATTGAGTCACTGGACAAAGAGCTGACATCAAATTCCTGGAAAACAGGAATAGTAAAACCCCATCTTCAGGAGGGAGAACAGTATTGTCACTGTAACTTAACCTGATTACACACACAGTCACGATCATCACCATACTCTCACAGTGTCCATCAGCACATTAGTGCCTGTATCACAAAGATAATTAGCATGCACTGTTAAAAGTGCTGCTTAGAACCAACTTAATTTTTTAAAGACAATGTGTGGCATGGAGCTTTTTACATTGGGTTAACTTGCACTGTGTTTCTTGCATTCTATTTTCAAGTATCAGTTAAATTCTGACATATGTTAGGTTAAATCATGCAAGTTCAACCAACATAAAAAGATACAGCACATTACCTTAATATGTCTTATTTATTTATAATGTATTTTTACAGTATTTTTATAGTTTCACTGCTGTTGTTTAATGGTGGCACATGATGCAGGCAGCAAGACTCACATTGGCCCCTGCAGCCTGGTACCCTCTGGTCCTAGTGAGTCTTCCCTCGTACTTGAGCACAATCTCCCTGGCCTGCCTGAAAAGCACACACACAGCAATCTGGCCCATAACACAATCATTTCATGGACTGATCCCTGGTCAGATTTACTGCCACGCGGAGGCTGTGATGAAGCCGTTAATACCAAGCTTTACTGCTCCGCGGACCATATCACCGCATGAGGCATTTCTCAGGGATATGCTGCCCTGCTTTTATCAACATTTTTTTTTTCCCTCAAGAGGACTTTTATGGACCCAAAAAAACCTGCGAGCCTGCATTAGAAGAGGGGGTCCTCATGAATAAATAACCAGCAGATTGTGAGTGTTTTTTTTAACCATGTTTTTTGGGGGGGTCCAACAGCCTTCTGAGTGATTCGTTAATCAGGCACAAATGAAGATAAACGGATCAAAATAGTGTCAGGAACACCTTTCTGCAGTATAAACAGTGATTCTTTATAGATTTTTTTTTTGGGTCGGGCAGAGCAATCATGAGCATTCAGCAGTATATTACAATGTGCATAAAACGCAGGCTTGCATCTCATCAATGATGACGCCCATAAAGCCGGCCGTGGTGATGATGAACTGGCCCTATCAAAGGAGCTGCAGCAGCAGGGCAGCCCACCGGTCAGAGATCCTACTGAGGGCATCTCTGGACCAGAAGATGAGGTCGTGATCTCTTACCAAATAGCACAACCCAGACCTGATCAAGGCGTTATGAAGACCCCCGAATTTAAGTAAGTATGTGTCAAATGTCAGGGCAATAGCTGATGGAATAATTGTTTGTTTGGTTATTTACAGAGTGTCATTAAAAATGCTCTCAGGTGTGAAACGATGATTGCTGTTTATCTTAGCTGTTTAATGCCTGAGTGATCCTACCACGATTAGGGTGTTCCGTTTAATGGCCCTAATTTAACAATCCGCGTTTGCCGCATCTGCACATGCAAAAACAGAGCATATATCTCTCAGGAAAAAATTAAGCTTTCAAACATCAAAATACAAATATCTTTAAAAAAACAGAGTGTCCGTTTCACCATAAACTATTTTGATGATTTTACTACAAATTATTTTTTTTTCACACATTTTGAGAGTTGACACCTGGTGTAGTGAGAGTCTTACTTGAGGGCTTTCAGCTTCCGTCTCATGGGCCAGGGTCTGGCTCTAATGTTGGCTATGAGCTCCTTTTGATACTGAATGTTCTGGAAGACCTCCTCCGGATCATTGCTGTCCGCATCTTTATCCTCATCATCGGAAAGACTAGACCGGGGGAAAAAAGCTTGTAGTAATACACCATGCTGTCTGTTTCACAGAAGTGTTTAATGACTAGAGGTACTTTAGTCAGCTGTTACTGCAACAATCGATTTGTTTACATACCTAATACATTTTAGAATTGCTGATCTCATTAATATTGCAACATTTCTTAAAAAAATATATAATTGAAATCTAAAATGTATTTTTAGGGCTGTCATTGCATCTGACAACTACAACAAAAATATTACACAGTGCACAATACTACCACATCATACTATCACACTACCACAGCTTGATGTATACAGTATAGTTCATGTCCATTAAATCATTTACTTAGCACACAGTGTCATCTGCACACTATAAAACATTTCATCCAGACAGCACCTGCCTAAAAATACCTTGATGATAATGTACACTGTCATTCAGAGGAAATTCACATTAATCTCCCTACAGCTCATTTAAATATCTAAACGTGGCTGCTGCAATCTCCTACAGAGGTGGTGACAACGGACATGTAAACAACTTTAACTACAGCAGCCTCCAGCAGCACGTGTGCGACTTGTTGAGGGACAGAGCAGAGCAGAGCAGAGCAGAGCAGCCTGTACCTAGAGGAGATCAGCGCCGTTTTACTCACCCCTGGTTCTGGTCCTGGTATGGAGAGTAAATCCTCCTGGAGTTCTTCCTCATGCTCTTGTGCCGTTTGGACATGGGTCTGGTGATGGTGGCCGGAGGCTCCGTGGCTCCGGTGCTCATGTCGTGGCCGGGCTGGGGCTCTCCGCGCGTGGGTGTGGGGGTGCGGGTGCGTGCCGGACTGAAACTTTCCGTCTCCTCCAGCAGTGGGAGCGTGTGCGGAGACTCTGGCTGTGCCGGTGGCTGTGTGAGCAGCATGGGGGCGGCCGTGGGGAGAAGGGGAGGAGGAGGCTGGGCCGACGCGAGGCGGAGGGGGAGAGCAGGAGGTGGGGGTGAGGAGGAGCCGGCCGTGTTTCCCACTGACAGGGTCCCTCTCTGGAGAGCATCACAGACCTTCTGCACCTTGGGGGGGTTGTGTGCGGTTTCAGTCATCGCACCCCTTCACAGACAGACACCTTGGCCCCTTAAAGAGACAGTGTGGGACCAGACTGCAGACTGTAGCAGAACCTTATCAGATCACAAAATTGGACCTCCAGTGTTAAATGACGCTGAAGCATTTTTATGGCCGTGTAAAAAAAAAGCCACACAAAATTCACCACCTGTAAAGTCCCATCAGCACGAAAAAAGTCTGTTTAAAAATAAAATTTAATTAAATTAAAAATCAAAATCTTTGATGAGCATATCTTCTGGACTCCTGTACATGCCCCATCTGGGCATAATAAGGATAAAAAATAAAACAAGCACACTAAAACTCTGCTGTTGTCTGCTCCTGGACTCTTGTCCATTGTCCTCCACAGTATCTAAAGACATCAGTCCAGAACCCTAGTCTGAGCTGCACTGAGAGTTTAAGTGGATTCGCACTCTCTCTTAAAATGGCCAATGTCCCACCTGGCACAGGGCCTTTGAGAGTGCCCAGAATGATGGAACGGAGAGAGAGACACGGGCAAGACTTTGCGTGAATGTCTCCACTTGGAAAAGACACACTTATGTAGGCAGCGATTATATGATAATGTGCCATATGTCCGTTCGGCGTTCAGCTTTATTTGGCGGTCATTCGAAATAAAGCAGAAGGTGTACAAAGCCTAAATGAGACCTAAAAGAATTTTATGGACGTTGCGATATGTGGCTGACACTCGTTTGGGTGTCTTTTTATGGAGCATTTGTGCCATGAGTCCCCACTGAGAAGAACACAATGAAAAGCCATATGTACATTCAAAGGTGTGTGTGTGTGTGTGTGTGTGTGTGTGTGTGTGTGTGTGTGTGTGTGTGTGTGTGTGTGTGTGTGTGTGTGTGTGTGTGTGTGTGTGTGTAATAGAGACAGAGAGGGAGAGGCTGGGGAAGGAGACAGAGAGAGTGAATAGGTGAGCAAAGAGGTGACAAAGACAGAATGAGAGAGTGAGTGAATGAGTAGAGGGAATAGAGTAGAGGGGTAGAGAGAGAGAGAGAAAGAGAGAGAGAGAGACTGATACAGAAGAGAGCAGAAGAAAGGAAAGTCAGGGAGAAATAGAGACATGTCAGAGTGCCTGTGTCTCTATCGAAATCGTCTCAATGTTTCTGCTCCACAAAAAACTCAAAAGCGCCAAATCTAATTAAATTTCTGTCTTTGCTTTGCTTCTTCCATAGTACGGCTTGGGAAATTTTAATTTGCCATGGATCACAAAACCTCATCAGACCCTAAAACTGGCAGCTGGTAAGAAAAAACTCAAGGTATTCAACCACACAGGCCCAGAGCAGTGAATTACTGTATAAAATAAGACGGCTAAGCTTCATAGCCCTTTACATAAGTGCTCTATTCCATGCACAATTAATTAGATAAAAAGTAATTGCAAACTCCTCAGAGTACAGTTTAATGTGCTTTTGTTAACTTTATCTAATTAGAACAGCTGAGAACACTGTCAAACCTATTTGGTCTCTTTTACACACAGATTTCAAAACTGGGGTTACCAGATTTCCACAATCAAGTTCCATGTCCTTATTCAACCCCAATCCCAGGATTTCAATAATTTGAAATAAAGGGTAAAAGATTTATCTGATCATTGTTCCAGACTAAGCTAGAGATATAGGAATACATCATTATTATGAAAACTATGCACTGACCCTAAGCACCATTCATTCAGGGGAAGATTTTTAAAAATATTTTGACCAAATATTTTAATCAAAAACCAAAACGATCAGTTTTCATGTAATGGTTCAGTGAGGAGGAACAATTGTTGTATCTGAGGCAGGACCATTTATTGCAAATATTGGACAGGGAATACCACAGTTTTTCTGCACCACTTGTTCCTCCCCCCTCTCTCCCTCTCTTTACAGAGAGAGAGAGAGAGACAGAGACAGAGACAGAGAATGCCCTCATGTTCTATTATGGAATCCCTAATGGATAATGAAAAGTATAACATTTATAGTAACATTACAAAATGCGGTAAGTGTTGCTTTTATCATATCACATTCAAAAACAAATGCATTTATCCTCTGTCCAAATGCACCAGTGTAAACTAATAAAAAGGACAAACAAGACCAGATAATGACATTCTGCTCATTTTAGTACCCACATTTGATAACCAACAATTTAAGAGGTTTGATAACGTATTAAATATACATTTATTACATTATGTATTTCCCAACAGAATTGCGTAGCGACATGCTATTTCGAAATACCAAAAAGCTCATATATGATCACATCTTCCTGTTACCTGATCACTTTTCTGTGTAGCAAATGGCATGAATCATGGCGAGACTAGGGAGAATTCTCTCTCTCTCTCTCTCTTACTCTCTCTCTCATTCTCTTTCTCTATCTTTCCTGTTCTCTCCCTCCCTCTCTCTCTCTCTCTTGCTCTCTCTCTCTGTCTCCAAGTTAAGATTACAACTCTGACCTCTGTCCGAGGCCAAGGTTGCTCATGTTCCATTAGAGCAGGTTCATCTACAGAGAGGCATAACACAAAATGTCATCTCTGTCTTTATGGAGAAATCAGCGGGCTGGCCTGTGAGTTTAGCCACAGCCATAACTCTGAGAGACAATCAAGCAGGGCCAAATTGAATCATGAAGTTGAGATAAACCCCTGGCAGCTACTGAGTGATAGCACTTGTCTGTAAATCCAGTCCAAGGTTTATCTCCTTTATAATACAACAGATTCCTTGAGCAAAGGACAAAGATGTAATAGTTTATAAGCCGGGGATTAAAATGACCTCACCACTGAGTAAGATGTGTGAGTAGACATATTAACGATCCTCAAGAGGAATGGCTAAATTTGCCTTGTGATAACCATCTTAGGTGGTTGTAATATAGGGAAAGTAATTTTACACTTGAATTTTACTTTAATATGTTTATTTTGTACACAGTAAGTTTACATTTAATGACATCTACTTAGTAAAACAGTAATTATAAGGCTTGAGCAGAATGATGTTACATCAAAACACAAAACCAGATTAAAGAACAGAGAGAGTCAAACATAGCCTGATAAACCAGCCCCTCGTACTTCCCATCGTTTTGTATAGAGGGTCTGGAACTGCTGTATTGAGAGGCTCTTTCTCCGGTAGAATTCTTACTGGCCCAATCAGCGAACAGAGGGAGTCTTCCAGAGCGATGACATTGATTGTGTGCGCTATATTTCACTTGTTCACTTGTAGTCTATCTGTGGATGTTGTTCGGCCATGGCAACGGAGAACAAAGTAAGCAAGGCCATTCAGTCTGTTGTGGCAATGCTTCGGAATATCAAGGAATCAAAGTTGGAGCAAGAAGAATGTTTAAAGAGTTTAATTTGTGTAAGAGATGTCATGGCCTTACTGCCTACGAGGTTCGGGAAAAGTTTAATCTTCCAGCTTGCTCCGTTAGTTGTTATTTCGTTAGTTTCCGGAAAACTTCGTAACTTCCTTCACAATCCAGTGCATTGCATATGTCACGATTAGGGGTAAATGTTTGGGTAAAGGTGGATCCAATCGTTTCAGCAGAGTTCATACCTCCAGGAAGAAAAGAGCTTCTCAATACAGCAATTCCAGACCCTCTGTACAAACTGAAGTGACCGGCTGGTTTACCAGGCTAAGTCAAACAGGCTTGTCTTGCTCTGCTAAGCATATAAAGTTACTCAGTATGATTTACTTATACTAGTGATGCCAACAATATTTTTAAGTTTAAAGCTTTTAATAATAGTTACAGATTTCGGAAAATAGAAGTAAGCAGTTTACTACATGAACACCTTTAGAGTTTGAATTAAATTCTATCTACATAAAATTGTTTTTACAATAAGGCAAGAAAACTGTGATATTGCAGCATTTCTGTAATTAGCAGACACTCTCAGTAGTACAATAACAGGGTTGGCTATTTTGTACAACGACATACATAGCCTACATCACACAAAAAAGTGTCCCATATATACATATTTTGCCCCTGGAATAATACAGTAAATCCTGTACACCATCCTAACCGCTGTTTGAAGGTCAATGCTGCCAGATTCGGACAGCGGCTGGGTCTACTGGACACCGCTCTGCTCACTTATCCAACTCTAGGAACTGCGGGGATAGACAAAATTTCACCTAGTGGTGGCGTATTCCTTCAAAATAAGTATGTCTGAGCAAAGGCTACTATGCAGCAATGCGTGCCTCAACATGAGCCTTTCTCCTCTGTCCTGTGTCTGTGACACAGACGGGAAGTACTGTAATTCACAGCTAACCTCTTGGCCATTGTTTTGATAGTCTGCCATGTCCGCTGCCTTTATGACCTTGGGAAGCCCTGAGTCATATCTTCCTCGCCGCTGCGCTGCGCTCCGGGACAGGCACAGGCACCAGCTGTAAATCCTCACACCGCGCGAGTAAGGATGCCAGCGCCGCCAACACCTGTTCTCTTATCACCCTCAAACACACAGATTCAAACTTGGGTCGGGAAAAAAACATCCAGTGCTGCTGCTGACTCTGCTCACTGAAAAATCTCTGCAACAGTATGTGTGGTCGCTTGCATGCTCTAACTTCTCATCTCTGCTCATTGTACATATTAATTCAGTGTAAAGGCTGGTGTTTTTATATGTGTGGCTTGGCTCAAATGCCTAGGCTCATTCTGCCTATTTGCTAAGTGTGGCTCATAGATTAAACTGCATTACCACATTAACATGAACAAAATTAAATTAGATCCCACCCGTGCAACCCACAATGGCTTTAACATAGCCTACAAGCCACAACATTAATAAGTTTGCAGAAGAAAAATATCCACACGGGTAATATATTATTCAATTTTTTCCAGATTATGTAAACGACAGCTGGGCAGTAAATGTGAATTGAGGCAGCACTTATTTTAAATATTCACATTTCTGGTCCATTTCACTTGCCGTTTTCAAAGCTTTTGCTATCAAAGGCATCACGAATCATAAACACTTTATCCATTTGCAATCTAGAGAAAACTCCCATAAACTGAATTTACATTCCCCCTGCAGCCTAATGTATGCAGATACCACAAATGCTGTGATGTACATTCTAGCACTGAAATATACGCTGGGAACAACAGAGAGCGTAGTGCGTAATCACAAGGGTTGTAAAAGCCAATCAATAGGTGCATTAGAGATGACTCGGCCTAATGTACGCCGACTGGATGCCACAGTCAATGATGCATTGCAAACAAGCCATTACATTACCTGTCAGTTTATGATCATTGCCAGTGAATTTTAATAACGTCGCTGTTCATTCCAAACGAACACTAAAATTTCTTCACAGTCAGGTGGCTGGGCCTTCTGCAGAGAGTCTTGAGTTTTCTCTGTAAGTCTAAAAAAAAAACCAATGAAATGTTAAAATATATCTGGTATAATATGTTAAAATATATGTGCTGTCTGTCTGTCAACAGCTACTGCCTACTGTCAGCGTTGACACCTACTATTTCTTACCATTTTAGATCTTAAATATTATACCTTGTTATATGTGTACAAGACAATCTACTCTAGAATCTAGTGGTCTCTAAAAAAGCACGTCACAGATAGCTATTTCACATACACAATTTGCCATCCTCTTCTTAACACAAACTGAATGTGAGTGCTTTGCAGATTCCATGGCAAAGGCATGAGATCAAGCTGGGCACATTACAGGAGAGCGGTTGCTGACGGTCATGAAAGTCAATAATAACATCAAAGCAATGCATGTAGGCTACGATGTGTGCCAATATGCTTCTTCACCTGCTCTCTGGAAAGCAAATGGCAAATAACACGTGTGTTAAATACATTTTAGTTGGATTATAATGTATATAAACCTTTACAAAGTAAAGTAAAAGTAGGCCTAATAGGTGACGGGTGAGGAATAAGTGAGATTCATAGCATTCATAATAGTATATTAACTAAAAGTTTACATAACCATTCAGCAAATTTTCCACATACCTTTACAACAATAGTGAGTCTAACCCCTCTAAGCAGTAGTACGTAACTATTTGGAAGGCATTCAAAAACCTTGCAAAGACCAACATCTGTCAAACTGACACTATTAAAGGCTTGCTAGCATTGCAATCGAACGAACACTCACTCTGTGTGCTGATTTGGCTAGGAAGGATTCTGCCTACAACCAGCCATGCGCCAGATCCTCTGTACAAAACGATGTGAAGTACGAGGGGCTGCTTTACCAGGGTTGTTTATTGTGTTTATTATTTTCATTTTTCCGTTCACCCATTTTTTGTTGCCACTTCTCCTCCTAGGGATTTCAAGCTAGAGACATCATTCCAACTCTGAAAAGTTTAGGCCGATCTGGGCATGAAAGAGTGATCAAATAGTTGCACTAACCCTTGTTTATTCATTATTCCTCTTTTGGCGATATTTTGTCCCATTTAAATGAATGGTAAAACACTGATGAAGGCCGTCATGTCATAGTACTCTGCTCCACTCTAGACATTAAAGTGAGAGCTAAGAGAAGCCATTTTCACTGAATTAAGAAAAGAAGAAGAAGGATTTCTCCTCCAAACCATGTAAAGGACATGCCAGCCAGAGAGAGAGACTTGTCCACCAAAGCCAAAGAGAGAACATGACTTGTTGACAAAAGTTAGTTTAAAGACATTCCAGCTAGAGAAAGAGAGCAGTTAGACCTGGACCAACTGTCAATTTGTCAGTAGATTGCCCCTTTATGACAACACTGCACACGGCGGGTGCAATTAACTGCTGCTATTCAGCAGGTTTAACTGAAGGAACCAGTTAAAATAGACCTATATTAGGCCTAAATGGACTATTTTAAACCATAACAGCAACGTGTTGCTGATGTTATTGAGCAGTTGTGACCCAGTGGTTAAAGAGTTGGCCTTGGGACTGGAGGGTTATAGGTTTCAATCCTGTTCCCGTAGGAAGAATGGGGGTGGGGGAGCAAACAACTAGTGCTCATCTGCACCCTCATGGCTAAAGTCCCCCTGACCAAGACATGTAACTGCTCATTGTGAAACCCTGTACCTACATAACTATAATTTTCTCTGGATAAGAGCATCAGCTAAGTTTAATGCTATTACTGTTGTATTTTGTAATTCATCTCTCATTTCTCAATTCATTCTTTCTTATTTGTGCCTGGACCCATGTTCCATGTTGTTTTTGAGTGCTACAAAAATGACAGCCTATTACTGTCTGCTGCCCACGATTATGTCCCATCATGTTCACAGACCTCCTTTTCTATCCTAAAACAAAGCCAAAACACACACGCACGCACACACAGTGTTTCTGCTTTAGTCACACTTCTATGCTGCGGTTTCAATTATTGCTTGAAGAAGGTCATACCCATCAGCTGCTTTCTAACATTATTTTTTTCAGAGAAATGTTGTTAACTTCTTGTTAAACTAACAATATTCCTTGAATTACAAAGCATATTCTTATTCTCTTTGTAATGGTAACCCACCTTGGGCCTAAGGGGGAAGATGACTGCTGCAAGGATTTCAAAAGAATTCAAAGAGCTCTGAGTGTCATCAGTACCCTTCAAAGGTTCATCTTAACCATACAATCTGAACAGCCCTCTGTTTTTCAGTACAAGTCCCCTTATCTATCTATTTATCCAACCAGCTGCAGAATCTCAGAAGTCTGTCATTTTCCTAGCATAATGTACTGTATGCGAGAAGTCTGACTAAATCACTGATTTTAGTGCAGTGGTTCTTAACCTGGGTTCAATCGAACCCTAGGGGTTCGGTGAGTCGGTCTCAGGGGTTCGGTGGAGCATCTTTGAACAAGGTGATGTTAATGCACGGTTCATTTTGTGCACCAGTAAAAAAAACACATTTTATTTTTTACTAAAGAAGGGTTTGGTGAATGAGCATATGAAACTGGTGGGGTTCGGTACCTCCAACAAGGTTAAGAAACACTGTTTTAGTGCAAGTCAGCGTGACTCACCCTGAGCAGACTGAACTGTGGAGGGCTGCTGCCACCTCATGGACACCAGAGTAAACCAGACAACCAGGGTTACTGCAATGGAGGACATACTGTACTGTACAAATGCATCTCAACACACCACTAAAACCTAAAACAATCTTTGAACAGGCCTTTGTAGAGGGCTTTGTCAAATTTGCACGTTATTATTTTCACGGACAGCTTTGTCAAAGGTACTTATTATTGTTATTAGTCATTTTGTACTGAGGTGTAGTATCAGTATTCTATGTATGCACACAGTACACCAGCACACACTTGGCTACACACCTAATTAGAACCAGCAGGTTGGGCCTGCTCTGGGTACGACGATGCATCTGGACTGTAAAAGCAGAGGGCTAGTGTACTCTACATCCATATGTGTTCACGAAACCATAATGGCCATGTTCCAGCTTAACTGCCAATCCACGCAGCGCAGCAGCTAGCTAGCTCCCTCCCTCCCGCCCATGAGGCAATCAGGGTGTGCAATGCATGCGGTATCTGTGTCCCGCTAGGCTAGTGCATCTCCCGTCCCTGGAGAGTCGCCATTACGCAGCCTGCCCTCCAATTAGGATTAGCCCGAGGCAGCAGCGCTCTCCAGCAGATGGCCAAAATGAAGACAAATTGTGTGCAAGAGACTTATGCAAACAAAGACGTGGAGTGAGGGTTGGGGGGTGAGTTGGGGGGGGGGGGGGGGGGGGGGGTGGGTTCTGGGTGGTGGGGTTGCATCATGTTACAAGAAAGCCGAAAGCAGTCGAGCCTATGGGGGTGGACACAAGAGTTCAGCCAACAAATTACACTTAAAAATTCAAGGACTGTAGTAGTCGTCTGGCTCGCCCCAGACAGACTGCCAAAAATATAATTTTTGAAAAATTATGCATGAGAGTAAGTTTTTGAAGGTCATAACACAAGGCCACTTAAGGGTGTGTGTGTGTGGGGGGGGGGGGGGGGGGGGGGGGGGTGGGGTGTAGAGAACAACCCAGACAAACAAGCCAATGCATGTCCGTCTGTTACAGACTTTAACCACTGGGTGGCAGAAGAGAACCTCCTCATGGGCTTGGTCTGCCACTGAGGTTGGAGAAATGGCTTCCTCCTGAAGGTGATAGCAGACATTATGACTGCTACTGCAATTAACCCACTTCTGCACTGCCATGTTGTTGTTTGTGTAAACCAAATTATTTATAGCAGTCACTACAATACAAGAACTACCCAGAAGCAAATCGGTGACAGTCATAATCTGTTGTTCTCTCACCT
The DNA here is from genome assembly GCA_030347295.1 of Setipinna tenuifilis. Classification (NCBI taxonomy): domain Eukaryota; kingdom Metazoa; phylum Chordata; class Actinopteri; order Clupeiformes; family Engraulidae; genus Setipinna; species Setipinna tenuifilis. Next base: position 8,004,248 of record CM059280.1, on the reverse strand, counting down.
TTGTCACTTTGATTTTGCACACACATTTTATTATTTATTTATTTATTTTCTAGAGAAAAAAAATGAGGCACAAACACGAAACAGACGCTTCATGATGATTCAGTCAAAGGAACAGTTTTGAGCTGGGTGTTAGTCATGGCAAAAAAACTAACTGTAAAACTGTATAATTGATATGCACACCCAGCAGTGACTACTGATTGCGTTCACTTTGCCACAGTCTTCAAACAGACTGTATTTGGTGTGGTGCAGCAGACATGAAAGCCTGCCACATGCAAGAGGTGAACTCTCCCTGAACTTGTCTGATTTTATGAGATATGTTGAAGCCCTCCTAGATTGGTAACATTTTCTTTCTCCCTTTCCCTCTCTCTCCCTGTCTTTTGCCATACTGTTTCTCTCTCACTACTTTTCATCCACTGCTGATCACAAAGACTACATATAACATAAACAAACAGTATATATTCTAAATATATACACTCTAAAAAATGCTGGGTTAAAAATAACCCAAAAATAACCCAACGCAAGGTTGAAAATGACACCATCCCAGCATGGGTTGGAATAACCCAACATGCTGGGTTACACATTTTAACCCAACATATTGGGTCATGTTGGGTTGTAAAATGTTGGGTTAAAATGGATTAAATCTACCCAATGTTTGGGTTATAAAAGTTAAGTCAAATCTTAGGTAAACCAAAACTCTTACTGCCATAGATGGTTTCCCCATCATCTGTGCTAAAGCAATGCTAAATTAATAAATTACTATTTTGTAAAAACCAATATGATGGGAAAACAAAAGTGGCAGTAAGAATTTTGGTTTACCCAAGTTATTGTATTTATTTAATGTCTTTATGCAATGTAATTAATAATGGCATAATGCAAACACAAACTACACAAATACAGCTTAGATAAAGTAGAAAGTCAGTTTATTTAATATTCTAAAAAACACAAATTAATCAAGCATTCAATTAACAACCACGATCCCAGTAGGTATTAAGGGCAAAAAAAACATAAACACAGAAATAAGCAAAACATATGGCTTCTCTGAAATGGCCATAACCATTAAGAAACCTTTCTTGCACCAAAGACTATTTGTCTTGCGTTTAGGCGTTTAAAAAAAAAACAAAAAAAAAACATACAGTAGCAGCCAGAAAGATTAAAATGAAATACTGGCAATAAAAAGCCAACATACAATACAACACACCACACTATAATATGCAGTACAGATATTAAGTAAAGCTAACTCATTTGAACTAGACTTATTTAAAAGTTTACTGCTTCTATGCACAAGGGATTTTAAAGGTGCAGTGTGTAAGATTGTGGCCAATGTAGGTATTGCAGCTACTTTATTCATTGAAACAGTGCTGCGAAATGCCAAATATGATGTTTTCATGAATAAGTAATAAACTAATATTTTCGAGGGGAGGGGTAGGATTCGGAGATTAGGGGGTGGGATGGATCTCATCTAATATTTTTAAACACTGACATTTGTTTTTATTTTTTTTTTACTAAAGACACACTTGGAATAATTAATTAAAACAACACTGACATCCAGAAAGACATACAGTAGTGTGTGTGTGTGTGTGTGTGTGTGTGTGTGTGTGTGTGCGTGCGCGCACGTTACTCGCGCTCTCCCTGGCTGTGTGGAGAGTCAGGGCAGGGATCATCATCCCCCTCAGTCAGCCTGCCCTTATGAGAGAAGGCTGCAGCCAGAGGAACACTAAAACTAAGAAATTTCAGCTGTTAGTTCATTGAAATACACAATACCTTTTTACACATACGTGCATAAGAAACATTACTATGGATCTGATTAACACTGTGAGATAGACATACTGCTGGCTCTTTGACACAGTATGTTTTGCATACATTTACAATATCTTACTCACCTCTAGCAAATGTAGACGGCTCCCATCCAGCAGCAAGGAGTGCCCGGCTGTCTTCTCAGCTGCGGAGATGAACACACAACAAAAAAAATCAACATCCTCCTCAGTCAGCATGTCTTTATGGGAGACGGTGGCAATCAGACTAACATTATGGAAACACATTTTGTATTCAACAAGAATTCATAGGATTCAAGTATAATTGCTAGCTTGGAGGTAACATTTGCACTGCCAGACTCATATCAGAGAACAGCTGGAAACACAACAGAAAGAATTTCTAATTAACAGTGTGAGATACACAGACTTTTATATCATTGACATGCATCTTGTGTAGATTTTTGATATTCAACTCACCTCTAGCAACTTAAGACAGCTCCTATCCAGCAGTAAGGCGTGCCTGGCTGTCTTCTAAGCTGCGCACACACAACAAAAAGATAAGTAATATCCATCCCTGATTGACAACATGTAATTTAGACGAAATTTTTTGGTATTTGAAACAGACATATACATTTTGTGTAGATTTATCAAAATCTGCTCACCTCAGCATATTTAGGCATGTACTGAAACCAGACGGCTTCCATCCAACAGCAATGGTTTCTTGGGTAGCTGTAAAATAGAATAATGCACAGCATAACATGACTATGCTGATTAACCATGTGAGAAATATGTACTGCTAGATCTTTGACATAAAATGTGTGTAGATTCATAAAACTTCACTCAACTCTAGCATCTCTATGCAGCTCCGGTTTAGCAACAAGGACTCCTTGGCCATCTTCTCAGCTACAGAGTGGAACGCATTAGCCTGATGAGCTACACATTCAGAAAGAAGTGTTAATCTCCGGCTTATCAGGCTAGAACCCCCGCAAAAAAACAACAACCACATTGATTCACAGTCTTATTATCTAATTTGTCTGACCACGGTACTGTGACAGATTTCAGAAAACACACAGACTACTCCACTTTGCCCTGTGTTACTCGGATGCTAGCTATATAGCTCATAGCTCTGGCTGACAGGATTAGTACAATTTCGTCACACGCATCTATCTATCTTTTTTAAATTTGAAGAACCATGTAACACGTAAATGTTCTCCAGACATCAGCACACTCAGAAACTGGTCTGGAATTTCGGAAATTACTTACTGTACTTACATTACAAGTCCGGTAGTCGTTTGGTATGTGCTAACCGGGATAATATTGACTTGTAGACGCCGGCGTTCACTGCCTTCGCTACGGTAGTTGCTATGGATTCGCTCGGTCGGTGAAGGTGATAGCTTCTACTGTGCTAGGCTAGCTACTAGAATAGTTGGCTAAATTGTCCTCGTCTACAAATTACATCGTACACAAGCATTCAATTTTATGGTGTATTAATAGTGTTGAGAATATGGCACAATTACGAAAGTTACATTTCATTCGTTGTTTAGTTTTCATCTCGACCGATGGTAAATTGGTTGGTCCAGTTACATTGAGTAGCATACCATACGGGACTACGACGCCGCCTACTGACTGTAAGTGGCGTAAAGTTAACCTTTTGACCTGAAACATTACTTTATGGCCCGAAACGACAGTAAGAATTAATTTTCCATTGGTCATATATTACCCTAGTTTACATAATAGAAACAAAATATTACCACATTAACTTACCTCAGACAGAGCTCAAAAACTGAAGAGGCAAAATGGCTGACGCCGTCTCTGGCCGAATAGTTTTCGAACGACAGACCATAACCCAAATGCGTTGGGTTATTTGATGGGTTGAAATTTTGGGTTAAAACTACCCAACAGAACAAAATTTACACGTAACCCAGCGATTGGGTTAAAAAAATAACCCAGCATTTTTTAGAGTGTATGTATATGTATGAAGTCTCCACTGAGCCGGATGTCAGTATAAATGCCAGTGATCATAGAAAACAAGAAAATATTCCAAGAGCGTTTAGATGCCTATAGACTTAAATACAGATTAAGCATTTGGCTGCAGTGCCAGATACCAAAGCTTCTGTTCAAACATCAAACGCCTCACATCACTGCAACTGTCCTTAATATATCTGTACAACCAGAAGGCTCATCCATTTAAAGGGCTATCCTTGAAAAAAAATAGACCTCCCAGTCAAATCTTCTGGTAAATGTTTGCTAATCCTGTTAGCCGGTTAGCAGGGATGATGAATTTTTATCAATTTCGAGCAGATTCTGTCAACAATGACAGTGTCGCTTTGGCTCAAGTGAGATAAATAGAAAGGATATGTCAGACATTCAGGGTTGTGCAAAATTCAGGATTTCGAAATTCAATTCAATTCAATGAATACATTTGAATTGGCTCCACCCTACAGGATGTTGAACTGAATTGGAATTGGACTGACAGGAAGTAGAATTAAATTCAATACATTTCAGAGAAATGCATTTTAATCACATGTCAAAGTCAGCTTTATTGCTAAAACCATATGGTTGTACACAGGATTTGAAACTGCAGTGCTCCCTAGGCCCACAGTGTACATTAAACATCTTATTAACATGACAATACATTCAAATCACATATCAAAGTCAAAGTCAGCTTTATTGCTAAAACTATATGGTTGAAATTGCAGTGCTCCCCAGGTCCACAGTGTACATTAACCATCTTATAAACATGACTATAAACATAACAATAACAGAACATGACAATATAAGCATAGCAAGATAATGTAGTCATAGCATATCAGGATCAAAATGTGATACACGTGATAAACATACACCTTTTTTCAAATGGGGATAATTACACCCTAAATTCTACAACATTAAGCATACATTCCTTAATGTTTAATAGTTAGCATTCCGGAATGTTAAGTGCTGTCCTATCATTTTCCACAATTCGAAAGTTATAACAATTTAAGTGATTACTTTTGTAGAGTATGTTATTACATGTTAATGTGTGGTAAATATATATATTAACACCTTAATTTTCCTACATTTCTTTGAATTTAATGGAATTCCTATTCTTTTTCCTGAAATTCGAAATTGAATTGCAATTTGCTTCCTGGTTGCAACCTCATTTCAAATCCAAATTCAAGAATTTAATTGCAATTTAGGGGTCATTCTCAATTCAATTCTGAATTTGATTTTGCACAACCCTGCAGACATTGTACAGACTTGTCTGTGGCGTGTGGTAAAAACCTGGTGTGGAAAAAACAGACGTGAACATCCGTGAAAATTTTTGGATGCTGTGAGTGTTTTGGTGGTGTTGACGTGCATAATCTGTCCCAGCGCACCCACGGAAAAGACGCAGATATCCAGACAGCCCCTCTCGCCCAGCCGCAGTCACACAAATACACACACACACACAGCTGCGGTTCAGCCCTGTTTTGCTCCTTCACTCTGTCAAACCTGTGGCTTTGTCTCAACAGGCCCAGCGATTGGACCTGATTCCACCCAAAATCGGGGACGGCTTTTTCAATACTGTGGGATGGCACGTCCAAGCATCTGTATTTGCTGACTCCTTGAAGGAACAGTCCAGAGATGGCATCCAGACCAGTGTGTTTGTGTGTGTGGTGTGTATGTGCATGTGTGTGTGTGTGGAGTGATGTGTGGTGATGGGGTGTATGCATGTGTGTGTGTGTGTGTATGTGTGTGTGCGTGTGTGTGGTGTATGTGTATGTGTGCATGTGTGTGTGTGGGGTGATGTGGGGTGTGTGTGTGTGTTGTGGGGGAATGTTGAGATGGAGAGGGTGTGTATGTGTGGGGGAGGGGGGGGTACCCAGCCAGTGCCGCTGCCCCTGTTGCATTTGGCAGGACACTTGCGAGCTCCCCATAGCCAAGTCCACAGGGGCTGAGCTGGGACGCTGCGGAGTGTGAGAAAGTGGTCCGCTTGCTCTGCTACGCTCCACACTGCCACCACCGCTGTCTGCCTCTGTCTCTGTCTCTGCCTCTGCCTGTTTCTGGGGTACTTTTCCACTGGGAGACTGCAGAGACCAGGCCAGGCCATCCTTTGCAGGAAGGAAAGAATGCCTCTGACTGCTTGGCCTCCAGACTGCCTGCCTGCCTGCTCGTCATCGGGACGCAGAGTGGAATGAATGCAGTGTGGGAACGTCTGAAGCCAGCGTCCCTCCAACGCTGACACTCCGCAGCCCTGCCGTGCAGCTGGGGTCAGAGGGGTTATGGGGGAGTGGGGGGGTTGGGTGGGGGGGTGTTGTGCAGAACACAGGTACGCCGGAGCACAGCGGAACTGACACATGTTTCCACCCTGACATGAACCTCCTGGTGCAGGCTGGAGCCAAGCAGAACTCAGCAAGATCATCGGCAGGGCCTAAGCATCTCTACAGTTGTGCTCTGATGCCACTGGAAATGTTGGGCCGCAGGAAAGCAGGAAAGAGTAGAATTTTGGGCCCCCTCATCATAGTTCAGTACAGTACCCCCCAATCAAACCCTGGTACCCCCCAAAGACACAAAAAAGGAGATATCAAGGGCCCCATATCATGCCAATAGAGCCATACCATCATCTACGATCGTGTTCTGATTGCACTAGAAATGTTGGGCCATAGGACAGAGTAGAATTTTGGGCCCCTTCATCATAGTTTGAATTACAGGGGGTACTAGGGGGTACAGTACCCCCCAATCAAAACCTGGTACCCCCCAAAGACACAAAAAAGAAGATATAGGGGTATTGACATATTAAGGCAAATAATGTAAAGTGCAAAGGGGGTACCCCCAAATTATGGATGGGTAATTCCCACTACGCCCCTCATTATGAATAATAATATCAATACTGTTGTCAAAGGGCCCCGTATCAATGCCCTTAGATCTGTCCCAACTTCCGCCCCCTCTGGCTCTGGCTTTTCCCTACAACAGACAAACACCTCTACCACCCCCACTCCATCCAAGAACAGGAGACATGAAAACTTCACTACTCCCCCTCTCCACCCAACCCCACCCAAATTTCGCTCGCCATCCCCTTTGACCTCGACATCACCGAACCCCCATCATCAAGCGGTTTGCTCCCACCCCTCAGAGCCCGCCCCTTGGCCCCCCAGTGCCCAATCGCTTGACCCCTAAAACAAGCCGGGGCTTTATCGCGGAGCCGGCGCTGCTCAGAGCTCTGGCCCTTCCCTCAGACACTTGACCCCGGCCGCACAATGTCAGACTGTGTGAACCAGCGTCTGGATAATAAAACACATCGCACTCTTTGTTATTCTTCCACCCCCTTGACACCACCTCCTCCTCCTCCTCCTCCTCCTCCTCCTCCTTCTTCAAAAAAAAAATCCAGATCACCCACTCCATGCATGCACACACATGGTTGCAGAGAATGAGCCCTCAGTTTCTGGTGGCGCGACAGTGTGTGTGTGTGTTTGTGTGTGTGTATGTGTGTGTGTGTGTGTGTGTGTGTGTGTGTGTGTGTGTGTGTGTGTGTGTGTGTGTGTGTGTGTGTGTGTAAGCGTGTGTGTGAGAGAGAGGAAGCTAAAACCTTTGGTCAGTTGTTTATTTACACTTCAATTTGGACCTGTCACTACTCCTTGATGCCATTTCCTTCTGTGTGTGTGTGTGTGTGTGTGTGTGTGTGTGTGTGTGTGTGTGCGTGTGTGTGTGTGTGTGTGTTTGTATGTGTGCATTTGGAAAGAAGAGTATGGCTTGGTGCCTGTAACAAAAAATCTTTCAGAAAGCAAAAACAAACTCAAAAGTAAAGAGCAGTTTTATGGCTGCTATTAACAACAAGGTACAAAGACTGTGTGAACTGTGTGTATGTCAAATGTGGATTCAGTTATATTTGAAAGTCCCACGTGTTATTAATACATTATTAATAGTTAGTACAATTGACATGCAATCCACAATTGTTTGCTAGATTTGCATGCTCATGTGGGTCAGGAGGTTGCTGAAAAAGAACATCCCAGTATCTCCTCTTACTCTCTTTGTTTTCATTGTCTGGGTGCCCCTCCTGGGTTTATATACCGTTTGGCCAGCAGGGGTCAGTGTAGATGTGTGTGGAATGGCAAGAGCTCTCTTTGTTCTCCTTTGTCTCAATGCATCATCCTTTACTGTCTGGGGCAGGGCAAAGCCTGTTTTCTGCACTCAATACTCCCACCACCGACACCACCCCCACCCCCACCCCCCCCCCCACTCAACCATCTCTCCCGAACGTTCAGTAGGCCACTTAGTCACTGTTACACGGTACACACACACACACACACACACGCACACACGCACACACGCACACACACATACACACACACCTACACACACACACACACACACACAAGCACACACACACACGCACACACACACACACACACACACAGACACACACACACACACACACACACACACACACACACACAATGCTCCAGTGAAGGATGCATCTCATTGCAATCAAGGGGGCCATTTAATGGTAATTGAAATCCCTGAAGTTGCCCCAGAAAAACACACTGCTTTCTTTCAGTGCCGCGTGGCACCCCTGTGATTCCTGAAAAGCCCTCGTGCGGGGCTGGGGGCTGGGGGCCGGGGGCCGGGGCCCCGTTGGTTGGTGATGGATCCGGGGCACAATGAACCACAGCTGGCCCGTGTGTACCAGAAGAGCGGAGCATAATGGGGGAGAAAATTTGAGGCAGCTTTGAATTTGAGTCACTGTCTGCTGGCAAGGCGAGCAGTATTTATACCCTCTTCGGGGGCTTTAAAGGAACAAATCTAATACCTGGGAACCCTGTCAGGGAAAATTAGAAGCTGCTGTTAATTGTTGCTCGTTATCTTGCCAGATGTGCCCTTAATGACTGTTTACTGACGAAAGGATAGAGAGAGCGAGAGAGAGAGAGAGAGAGAGAGAGAGAGCAGAGCTGTGTGCCTCGCTGACCCACTTAGTCATGTCACAGTATAGAAAGAAAACCCCATTCACCAGAAAGAGAGAGTGAGAGTGAGTGAGTGAGTGAGTGAGTGAGTGAGAGAGAGAGGTGACTGAGTGAAGAAGAGAGACAGAAAGAGAGAGAGAGAGAGAGAAAAAGGGAAGAGACAGAGTGTGTGAGAGAGAGAAAGAGAGGGAAAGAGCAGAATGGATCAAACGGCATCAGTGATGTTGGTGCACTCCTCACCTCAGTCAGTCTGACGTTCACTGATAGCTTGCAGTTGCAGCGGCAGCTCTCTCTCTCTCTCTCTCTCTCTCTCTCTCTCTCTCTCTCTCTCTCTCTCTCTCTCTCTCTGTCTCTCCTGGGCCATGGACTGCATGTTGATCATGTCGTAAAAAAGAAACCTTGCACTCTCATTTCCACCGAGTTTTCCAGTCCTGCGGTATGTAAGCGGGTCATGTTTTTGTGCTTTCCTCCCAGAAGAGTCTTTTTCAGTCACCCTGAGGCTGGCTCTGCATGAAGCTCTCTCTCTCTCTCTCTCTCTCTCTCTCTCTCTCTGATCACACGTTTTGGTCACCTAATTAGTCCATTCTACACTGGCTTTCCGTTTGGCGGGCAAAACATGCAGGGATTTTGGCAGCGAGAGCAAAAGAGCTCAAATGAGTATATTGATTTGTTATTTTCTTCCCTCTCATTCTCACTACTTTCATGGGAGGCACCGGTTTCTCTCTTTAGGGACACAAATTAGTGGAGAGTTAAGACCTCAGTGGCTAAAGCTTGCTTACAAAAGAAACCCCAAAAACATAGGTGAAAACTGCTCCCAGTGCATAGAACAACATGTTCCTTTTTCCTGTCACACAGTGCAGCACCATTTCAGAAATGAGTTCTCCTCTCCTCTCCTCTCCTCTCCCCTGCTCGGCTCGCCCACATACGACTGGCTGGTGTGTGTGCTATGAGTGGATGCGTGTCTAGCTGGACAAAGGAAGCCTTCCTGCAGCGTCTAGGGGGAGAGAGAGGTCTGGGCTACACCAAAGCAGAACCAGATGCAAAAAAAAAGACATCCTCTTCTTCTCAGCGCAGACAGACCATCTGATTACTGACATTATGTCTCGCTGGTCAGTCTCGGTGAGAGTAGCAATGCAACTCTCAACAGTCACTCGATTTTATTTGACAGATAGCAGAGAAAATGCCGAGTGTTAAAATGCCAAAAATAATGATAGATATTTTGTTAGATGTTCAGGGAAAAAAATCTATTGAGAAACACTCACAATTTGTTTTGGTTGTATAGGTGCCATGTCATTTTATTTTATCTGAATGTTAAATGAACGAACAAAGAGTGAACAAACAGGGAGGGGAGAAACAAAAAAGGGTTGGGGTGTGTGTGTGTGTGTGTGTATGTGTCTTTGTGTGTGCACGTGTGTGTGTGTGTGTGTTTATGCGTGGCGACAGGACGTGGTGGCGGGGGTGCTAGGCATGCCTGTTTCATATTCCCCGTCAGAAAATAGATGGCATAACAAGGCTTGCCAACCACTTCCAATACATTAGAGAGCTCATGACTACATGGCTCGCCAGGAGAGAGAGAAAAAAAAAGGAAAAAGAAAAAAAAGAAAAGGGAAAAAAGAAGGGAGGGGAGGGGACGGGAGGGGGGAGAAGAGATGGAAGATAGATAATTGGAGAGAAGCCAGTGTAGTTTCATTGTTACTCATGGGCCCAGACTTCTCCGTGCTGTCTAGACAGCATTCGCTTGCTGCTTCAGACATTCAAGATGTACACTCTGTGCGTGTCCTCTGTAAACAGTCTACAGTGAATCACGTCCATTTTAATTAGCCTAGATCATCACTGCAGTATGCATCTCTATACAAAAAAACCACTGGCTGTTAAAAAAACAAGGACATAGTGCATGTCATCATGCCTGATCTGCTGACTCACCCAGGTTGTTTATGTGTGAATTAGAACCTAAAGCTGCAGGAGGTCTCAGTGGATTACTCTATGCATTGCTCATCATTCTGTTACCAGACCTCCTGGCTCTCCTTCCCACCGTCCCCCATACAGAACAGAATGTGTCTATTAAAAACAGCAGTCGAAGACCGAAAAAAACTCGAAGACTCGTCCCCTTGAAGAGTGTTGGCAATAATACAGTAGAGGGGCCAATCTGTGGCAGACAGTCCAATTTCCAGCCACGCTGACTGTCTGAGCAAAAACCCTCCTTGCTGAAAGCATGTCTGCCACCGTGTAGCCTTCTATTTGTCCGTGTCCTCCCAGCTACTTCTAATAACTTTCAATTATTTCTTCCCTTTTGCATTCAGACTGCAACCCTCTGACTGCAACCCTCCCCTGGACTCGTGGTGACTACAATGTGATTGGTAAGGCGTCCATTATTTTTTTAAAGCCTGACAGAAAAACCGAGTTGGAGTTGGGGCAGTTGCGGTGTGTGTGGGCGGGCGGGCAGGTTGAGCTGTCGGACTTGCGGGTTGCGTGCCACTCTCATCGCCCCTAATGTAACCATTTCACACACACACACATACACATACACACACACACACACACACACACACACACACACACACACACAAACACAAAAAAAATAACAGAGTGGGCCCCGCATACCTCCAGCTGAAGGCAGACGGATGGTGCTGGCAGCTGATGAAACAGACTCAAAGAGCGGGAAATTATGGAGGAGGCAGCATGTGTCCTCCCCCCCGCGGTCTTCCTATTTCGCCTCGGAAATCATTTGCATTCATTTGGAGGGAAAAAAAAACATTCCCATTTTCTTCCTTCTTCCTTCATACACTTTCTTTTTCTCTCAGACACACACAAATACACACATAGACACACACTCACACATTTTCACACACACACACACACCAAAATCCTTCAGAGAAAGCCGGGGCTACCGTTTGATCAGTCTGTCGCCTTAACAAGCCCGGGCCCTAATCTAGTCTCACACTCGCTCACTTTCGCCCAAGAAACAGCCAGGCGTATGGCGGGATACCTTAATCCCGGAGAAAAGGCGCCTCGGCCCACGCACGGGCAGGGTGACAAAGTGAAGGCTTTACTCTCAGAAGTTACACGAGACAAGAGCAGTCAAATTCAGGTCAGATGCAGAAGACTCCAGTGATGTGTGCAGAGAAAAAAAAAGGGAGCTGTACAAATGAAGTCACGTAACGGGGAACGGGGAATGGGAAACTGGGTTATTACTCATTAAAACACTGTAAGATTAGAAATACTGTGTTTGACCTCAGACTAACCCCTCTGTCAAACTCTGGGAAGGAACCCTGCACGCAATTTCATGAGGCATTTTAGTGAGACTTCTGCCGGCGAAAATCCATGCGAAACTTAACATGACAAACTATTTCCTACTGTTCTCGGTTTCCTTACCAGAATTGTCTTAGCTTGGGCAAGCAAAGCAAGCTGTCTCTGTGATGTTTTATAATACTTACATGGACCTTCAATACAACCTCATTCAAGAGCAAATGTAAACCTGGTGAGGGGCAAATATGTTTCATTGTTTACAGACTAGAGAAAATGTTAGCTGTTAAAATGACCCCCCCTTTCACACAGAAAAACATGTGGTTTTTAAAAGGGCTGAACACTCACTCTCTCCAACTTGCCAGAGGTAAGACAGACCTGTTCAGTCAGTTAATGAAAGCCAGTAATGTGTATGAAAAACAATCATTACAAGCAGATGAAAAGACATGCTAGGTTTTTAGTTAGCCCTGATTTTTATAGCAGACTGGAGTTCACTCCGGCTCCCACCCACCCACGCACCCTCCTCCCCTCCCCCCGCACCTGTTTTTAGTAAGGCCTCCAGAGTAACGCCTCTGTTTGCCTGACCTTTCCCTCCCCACATCCCCACTGAGTGCGTTTAATGTACAGGGCACTGGGAGAGTGCCCCCCCCCCCACCCCCCACCCACCATGCCCATTGCATTCAACCAAGAAATACATGTTGGGCCTGGGCTCAAAATAACATTCCTCTCCTCGCTGGCAACCGCAAAGTGGTCACTTCTGACTCCGAACGGCATTAATCTTACATTTCTGACTGACGCCATGCTCACGTCAAGCTCCAAAAATCACACACCTACTTCCTCCATTAAGTACCCACCATACCTACATCCTACATTCATGTGGGAATGTGGATTTTAATGACTGAATTCATCTCCCGCAGCAAAATGTGAATTTGGGTTATGTTTGGAAAAAAAATGACATTGGCACTGCTTAACTGACCTCAATATCACTCCCATGTCAAGTCAGTGCATATACATTTAATTTTCTGGATATATTTTCATTCAGTTTGTACAATCAGCCTCATCAAGAATTCAATTTAAATGTTTTCCTTCCCTCATTTGATCAAATTTGCTTTGAGGAACCCATTGCTAGTGCATTTTGTCGTGTATTTTCTCATATTAGGAAATTCCAGGCATCTTATAATCAGCATCTCACACTAACATGAATGGTCCATATTGATTCAATTTGCTATCACACACAATATAAAAATCCAGCATCTAGGCATCTGTTCCTCTATGCATGAAAAACTTAACACAGTGTATCTGTTGGTAGGGGTGGTGGTAGCCATACTAATAGCAGCAGCAGGAGTAATTAATATTATTATTAGTAGAACATCATTTGTATTCAACATTTTCACTTAGTCTTTGAGCAAATGTCCACTGGAATAAATGAGATTTGTATCTACTCCACCATCCTGCTGAGTTCAACCAGGGACTAGTTCCTCAGATGCCCTATTTTGCAGTACTGCCAACACTGATATGAAGATCTTATTGAGGATTCAAACCTGATTAAATTATTCAAAGCTCAATTTGGGATGAGACAACTACGGCTTCAAAGACAATGAACTGTGAAAAAGACCTCAGCTCCTCTCAGATAGAACACAGGAATGGTGTAAAATGCCATCTGAGGGTGTACAATGCAATACACTGTTATCACTCCTCCTGTAGAGCCTGACCTTTCTGTTTCAAAGAAAAGTACTCTCCTCCTCTCCTCTCCTCTCCCCCTCCTCGATAGACATGTCTTTAGACGAATAACACAAACAGGAAACTTCCATTTATATGGCCGCTACCTAAACCTAATCCAAGACTCCTTCCTCTTTATATGTCATGTGTTTTTGATTTGGCTGCAGTGAGAGACATGCCGTGTTAGCTGCACTTTGCCAAGAAATACTTTTCCTATTCGCTTTGCTTCCTTGGGCAAATATCAAGGACTTTAAGTTTAAAAAAGAGAGTTGGGGGGGTGGGGGTGGAGGTGGGGGTGGTAGGTAAGGGGGCTGTGGGTGAGTGAAGGGTTGTTGTACCCGGGGGTAGGTTGAGAGGACGTGGGGTTGAGGGGGGACAGTAGGAGCGGGTGAGGAGAGGGCAGAGAGAGACGAGGAGGCCCCAGCACGGCGGCCATGTAAACACGCTTTCCTCAGGCCCAGAGCAGACCCAAGGTGAGGCTGCTGGCTCCACTCTCCTGTGTGAGAGAGGAGAGGAGAGGAGAGGAGAGGGGAGGTGAAGAGAGGAGAGGAGAGGGGATGAGAGGGGAGGGGAGGGCAAGAGAGGAGAAGAAAGGGAAGGAGAATAGAGGAGAGGAGAGAGGAGGTGAAGAGAGGAGAGGAGAGGACAAGAGAGGAGAGGAGAGGGGAGGGGAGGGGAGGTGAAGAGAGGAGAGGAGAGGGGAGGGGAGGGCAAGAGAGGAGAGGAGAGAAGAGGGGAGGGCAAGAGAGGAGGAGAGGGCAGGAGAGGAGAGAGGAGGTGAAGAGAGGAGGGAGAAGGTGAAGAGAGGAGAGGAGAGGAGAGGGGAGGAGAGCAGAGGAGAGGAAAGGAGAGGAGAGGAGAGGGGAGGGCAAGAGAGAAGAGGAGAGGAGAGGAGAGGAGGGGAGGGCAAGAGAGGGGAGGGCAAGAGAGGAGAGGGCAAGAGAGGAGAGAGGAGGTGAAGAGAGGAGAGGAGAGGGGAGGGCAAGAGAGGAGAGGAGAGGAGAGGAGAGGGGGGCATCTGGTCCTGATTAGGGCTCCATGTCATCAGCACAGGGACGGGGCGGCGGGTCCTGGGGAACAGGCCCGCTCCTCTCCAACAGTATTAGATTCCACAGAAACAAATTAAGACTCTCTCCCCTTTCGCCCGCTCCCTCTCTCTTTCTCTCTCTTTTCTCTCTCTTTTCTCTCACTCTCGCTCGCTTGCTCACTCCCTCCCTCCCTCCCTGCACCTCTCCCTCACTCTCTCCCAGAGAGTATTGTGCTTTCCACTGAGTGAAGGACATTACAGGAGGCACAGGATGCCAGGAAAAATAAAACTGCAGGCCGTTTTGGAATGTAGGAAAACGAGCCTCCTGCCAAGGCACAAAGAGTGGTAGTCAGGCCATCTGCGTGGACCACTGTGCAGGGGTGGGTGGGATGGGGGTGTGCGGGTGTGGGGGGACCACTGGTCTCGCTGCGAGGCCCCCAAAAAATCATGCCGCCTCACCAGCCGAGCGCAGTGGAGGCTTCCGCAGGTGACCAGCAGGCTATGACAGCCACAGCACAGTGGTTTCAGAAGAGTCGTTAATGTCTCACCACTGTCTTCTGTTTTAGAATAAAAAAGGGCAAGGAAAGAGAAATGTTGGGAAACCTGGCATGACTGTTTGATTTAAAGCTCCCACAGACAGCATTACTAAGGAGAGAGAGAGAGAGAGAGAGAGAGAGAGAGAGAGAGAGTGCAAGAGAAAGAGGGAGAGAGAAAGAGAGATAGAGAAGGGGAGAAAGAGAGAGAAAGATGGCGACAGAGAGAGGGAGAGAGAAAGCAATAGAGACAGAGAGAGAAAGCGATATAGGGAGAGAGAGAGAGAGAAAGAGATAGAGAGGAACAGAGATAGGCAGAGGGACAGAGAGAGAGATTCAAACCACTCAGAGCTGTTTTGGCAGTGGCAGTGACATTTGGAGCGGTGAGTCATCCCTGATGTACTTTATCAACAAATCTTACATCAGGTCAATGACATTATCGCTGACAGTAGTCAGCACATCTAATTTAAACCAGATTCCCGTCCACCATGTTGGCCTAGAAAAAAAAGCTGTGTGGTGCACAAGGTGTGAAATTAGTTGACTCCTCGCAGGGAGAGAGGAGGGGGCCACCAGTAGATGTAATGAAAATGTGTGTTTGATAAAAATGGAGCATCATTAAAATTCATCGCAGAACTTCCTCCTCCTCGTCAGAGCTAATTGGGCACTGGACTTCTCCACCGATATGTTACCAAACATTTTAAATAGCTGCTTGGCTCGCTCCCTGCTCTGCCACGCTGTCCGGAAATGTCTTCATGAAATTTAGTTTCCTCAAAGAGAGAGAGAAAGAGAGAGAGAAAGAGGCAAACCCCCAGACAATTTTTAAAACACAAAACTTAATTAAAGACTATTTTACATCCACTTGCCCTCGCTGTTCACCTCATCCCCAATACCTTTGCCTTTCCCACGGTCTTTCACTTCACTAACAAAGGAATGGCATTTTAATGGCAGAACTTTTGGGTTTCTTTAGACAGACTGGCAAGGGAAATCACAGTCAATTTGTTGTGACAATGTAAAAGGGAGGTCAAGTCATAATGATCTGTTCTACGTATGCGAATCACTTTAACAATGAGTCTACAAGAGCTGAAAACAACTGACCCAGTTTCTGAAAAGGACATTTCACATTTCATTCCTGTACACTGTCCTTTTCTAAGAGAGACAATTTGACCAATTTCACCCTTCAACATCTGTTTGTTTAAGTAATGTCAGAACAAATGGCTGGGTGACGTTTGAATGTTAGTAACTGTTCTGTTAAAAAAAAAGTAAACTTGACTTGAAGCAGGCCAACAACTCCATCAAGTCATTGGAAATGTTAAATGGAATCAGGACCATTTCAGATGTACTAGCCAAAGGTCAAGTAACGGAAAGTGTTGTTTAGTCTACAGAAATCCAGCCGAGCAAAGAGAGACAGACAGACAGGCAGACAGGCAGACAGACAGACAGACAGACACACACACACACACACACACACACACACACACACACACACACACACACACACCTAATACACCTTATACAGTAAGTGGTGCAGATATACGATATTGCCTCAGTGATTGATAAAACCACACACACACACACACACACACACACACACACACACACACACACACACACACACACACACACACACACCACCTTCTACAGTCAGTGGTGCAGATATAATATGGTGCCTTGGTTTTCTTACTGATAAATGTCCAAGGGGCCTACAAAGATGAAGGAAATTATGCAGCAAATAGTTAACACGCGATTGGAGGTGTGTGTACTGAGCTGGGCCTGCTTGAAGTGATCCTGTGGTTAGGCCTTGCATTAGTCCAATTTCTCAGAAAATATCCGTGGACAGACGCAACACTTCTGTGAGCCAAGTGCCGCAGGGCTGGAAGACATTTGTGTGGACAAGAAGTAATAAAAGTGGATATGAACAAATAAACTGCGAGTAAATTTCATCTCCATGACATTTCTACAGGAATACCTCTAGGTCCCTGCAGAGGAGACACCACTTAATAAAGGGAGATCCTAATTGCTCTCTGAATGAGGAGCCAGGAGTGGCTTTCAGCTGGGGAGAGAGATAGAGAGAGAGAACAAGAGTGAGAGAGAGACAGAGGGACAGAGAGAGAGGTAGAGAGAGAGTTAGAGGGAGATAGGAGGAGAGAGAAAGAGAGAGATAGAGAGAGCGAGAGAGGGAAAGAGGTAGAGGGAGAGAGGGGGTAGAGAGACAGAGAGAGAGAGGGAGAGAGGTAGAGGTAGAGAGGTAGAGGTAGAGAGGGGGAGAGGGGGAGAGAGAAAAGCTTTATGCTGCCATCACTCTGCCCCTTGCTCAATTATGCAGCCCCCTATTCAATGCACAGGTGCTCAGAGGCAGCCTGGAGAAAGAGAGAGGCAGAAGTGTCCCCACAGTCTGTGACAGGAATCTGGAAAAGCACCACGGCTGAGTCGCTTTCGCATCAGATATATGCAAACCAAGAAGTCTCTGGCAGACAAAAATGGAAAAAAGTAGCGATACAACCAATGTTTGGCTATTGTTTTTGGAATACCTACAGGCAAGGGATTATGGGTGGTTTTAAATGTTTTATACAAACCAAATAGTTCTGTTATGGCTCCAAATTACAAGGCTCACAAATGTGGAGACTAAACGTACTAAATTCACTCAATTGTAATCACTGTGATAAAATGAGAAGGACCATTAGAGCACAAAAGGAAGAATTGTTTCCTCCGAACAATAGGAGATTATGCTTAAGACCATGTTTACACCATTTATTTACAAAACTTTGTAACCAGAGCTGAGCCATTTGTTTCGGAAACTCTCACTCACTCATCGCAGTTGCTTCTGACACACAAGGAATAATCTTGTAATTGCACGTCAGACGTTTCGGAGTGTCTTGGCTGTCAAGATCTACTGCGGTCGGTTTTATCAGGTTTCTGCTGAGTGCCGAGCCGCACTGAATGTAACATCACTCACCAACGAGATGATGACACTTTGTAATTATTCAAACATTCTTCATGTCTCACGTCTTCAATCACCGCACGGCAGTATCACCATCTTCCATTCCTCTCCCTTTCTCCACAATCTCCCCCATTCAATTTGTATAAGTCATTGAATCCTGCTCCATGTGTGTGTCATTCATCTAGACACATTTCCATAGGTGGCGAAGAGGGTTGGTGCCAGTCGCTTTGTGCCGGCGGCACATTTGGACAATGAACGCAGGTGCCAGCGTCTGTCTACCAGTTCAAAAGACCCCTCGGAGAATATGCATGTGTGCGCGGTCGGTGCCTTAATCGAGCCTGCTGAATAATCTCCCACAGCCAAAATGTGATGTGGGTGTTTGTTTGGTTTGAGCCCACACTTTATTGGCAAGTGTCAAAGCGCAGGATTTAAATACAAATGTTAGTGGCAAACATGCAGCAGTAGAGATAGCGACATTTTTTTTTCAAAACAAGGTCACTTGAGTTCCTCCACTTGTGCTCACAGAAAAAACAGACATTCAAAGAGAAACTAGCACTAAACATGAGAGCTTTACAAAATGTTCCTCTAAAACAAGCTCTACTGGCTGAGAAGGAGACATAAATTAGTTAAACTGTCATTCTAAAATATCTGCACAGAATGGCATCACCTCCCATAGATTAGGCATGTATAGAGGAAGAACCAATGAAGAGATTTTGTATGATGTTAGTGATGTTGAGTAAAAGTGACTGCATTATCAAAAGAAGGACATATCTTTGAATGTTTGTTGACGTGTAAGTCTGTGTGTGTGCATGTGTGTTCATGCACAGGTGCGTGCGTCTGTGTATATGCGTGTTAAGTACTATATCTTTTGTAATTACCATTATTTGTGAGGGGTGATTTACACTCGATCCAGTGAGAAACCCATTAATACGTCAGTCAGAGGTCAGCCTACAGAACCAGTGGGAATCAAACAAAAGCTCATAATGAGTTTCGTAATTACCGCACCTGCCACAAAAGAGTGCGGCTATTTATGAACTATAGGTAGGAACATCTCACAGCTGTTGCCATGGTGCCTCATTTTAACTAATTACTGTTGAATCATTCCAAAGGCTTTGACTCATTCACTGCTAGGAGACAGTTTGAGCCACACCATAATCTCTGTTGATGTATGTATAACACAATGCCCCTACAGCAGAGCCATGTTTTGAAAGATGTCACACAATGACTGAGGGGTGAAAAAAAAGGACTGACTAGTGAATGACTGAATGGTTAACAGCTCTGAGTGGCTTGTACAAAAAAATCTTTTAAGAGAATTAACACAAATTAGGTAGACACTTAAAAAAAGGAACACAGTCCTGAGGGAAATAGAGTGAAGAAATTGTGTCGGTGCAGTATAGAAAAGACTTGATGAACTGAAAAGCATACCTCCTACCACTTCTTTCTTTGTAAGAAGTGGTAGGAGTCAGCGACTCCTCTCCCCTAGCTGCTCAACGGAGAGATTCAGGAGATCTTTTGTACCGTCTGCAGTTAGGTTTTTTAATAAGCACCTTTGATATTGCGTTGTCTTTATTTACTCACTGTTTTATTTATTTATCTTATACTTAGGCATAGGTGTGTATGGGCATTCATGTGTATGCATGGCTCCTTTTTATACTGCTTTTATACTGCTTTTTATACTGTTTCTTTCCTTGCTTCTACTGCTGTATGTTGCACATGTTGGAGGTCCATTGCCATGGTCTACTTTCTATGTTGCTTTCTTTTCTATTAACTTCTGTCTTGTACCTGTCTTTGTCAGCTCATGTTGTGTCTTGACTACGTTATGTCTTGTATGTTGATGGTGGCACTGAGTTTCCCCTTTGGGGAGTATTAAATCCAATCCAATCCAATACCATTTAAAAAGGAAGAAATTAATGTAGATCTCTGGTTGTAAGAGGGTTCTAGGGGCATGTATACCTGAGTGAAAGACTCGACTGTAAATTCCAGTTCCTTGGAGAGTATCTGTTTAAGTGTCATCTTCATATTTCAGTTTGAGAGATGCTTCTGCTGCAGCCATGGGGCCTGCCATCACGCTGTCAACACACTCCCCTCTCACTTTTCTGGCACTTTCTAAATCACTTCTCACACCACTCCATACAGAACACAGACTAATCTCCCCACACACACACACGCCCAACACCCCCGTGGCTCTCGGGCCAGATCTCCTTACAGTCCTTTGTCTGGCCTGACGCTGGGCTCCCCCACCCTGAACAATGCTGCCAAGCCCAGCAGGACCCAGAGGCCCGGGACGACTGCTGCCTCCCTCCCTCCCTCCCTCCTCGGCCTGCCTGCCTGCCCGCCTGCCCGTCTGCCCGCCTGCCCGCCTGCCTGCCTGGCTGCTTGGCCCTCCACCACCACCATCACCACCACCCCCTCCTCCTCCTCCAACGCTGCCACCACGCTCGGCCTGATGCTACATTGTTGCGAGATGCTGGGAATGTCAGTGGGGACGCCGGCTGCCCTTTCTGAGCCCAGGCGGCATGCTGAGCCGCATCTCTCTGGACCTATTCCCATGACCCCCGCCGCGGCTCTCTGTGTATGTACAGTATCTACAAAGGGGAAGAGAGAAAGAAAGGCGAGGGGGGGGGGGGGGGGGGGGGGGAGTGAGAGACAGAGACAGAGAAAGAGAAAGAGAGAGACTGGATTAGAAGTGCGGAGAGGGCTGGGATATGCACTGATGAGCTGAAACCAAATGGGGAAGAAAGGGGGGGTGAGAGAGAGAGAAAGAAAGAGACTGAGAGAAAGACAGACAGACAGAGAGAAAGAGAGAGGAAAAAAAGAAGGAGAGCGGGAGAGAGAGAGCAAGAGAGAGACAAAGAGAGAGAGAAAGTGAAAAAAAGCGCAAGAGACGAGCTGCATGCTTGTCAAGCTGGAAGCTGTGTTTATCTGTTGGGTATTCGGGAATAGAAAGAAGTTGCTTTCATCAGCTCGCATGCATCCCTGTCAAGCGCTGCATGTAATGAGCAACATTCCCATGAATGTACCTCCGCATGTAAACATTCTGACCAGTCTAAATACATCCTGACTGCTCTAAATAGCCTGTGCAGTAGTGAGAGAGGGGCTGAAAAACTAACTAACTAGGGACAGCTTGCAGCAATCCGTTGCAATTCTATATCAATGGCTGTAGCCATGGTTACATTTTCATAATTCATCCCTACCCTATCAACGACTGCATCAATGGACAGAAATAAATCATCGTGTGCACTTATGACACAGGTCCACTGCTCTGTGTTAAATGACTCACCCTTGCTAACGCAAAACCCCCCCAAACTGTTAAGCCAAATACATACTATTTTTTTTTTTTAAAGCCTCCGTTTGGTTGGGCAGGAGAGTTGGAGGGCCCTTTTCGCGCGAGATAAGATGGCATGCCATGAATCTGCTGGAGTCTAAATTGCTGAGATAAGAGTTGGTTCCGCTCTGGAGGAGTCCAGACCAAGGGCAGCCGTGCGTATCGAGGAGGCCACACTGAGGAATTACACACGTTTCTCCGTCTAACTCAGCCCCGAGTGGAGGGACTTAGCCGGGACCAAGACGGCATATCAGGGACATGCACCGTGCGAGCACCATTTTAATACCGATCCACATGCACGGTGAAAGGAGGAGAGACTACACTACACAACAAATTCTATCATGTTAAATCAACTCTGAGAGAGAGAGAGAGAGAGAGAGAGAGAGTCAGTTTTAACACTATGCCAGTGTTTGTTTTGTCCCAATCTTTGTAGTGTTAATTTAACACTCCCCCTTATATATTTAACTCCTTTACAGTTAAATCAACTCTTTGCAATGTAATTTCAACTCTTAAATTAACACTTTCTAACACTGTGAAATTAACTCTGAGAATTTTGCTGTGTAACAAGCTAAAGTTGCTGATTTGTGTCCTCAGGGTCATGGTCTGAAGTGTCATAGGGAGAAAAGGAGCTCATTCAAAATTCAGCTGAGTTGAACTCTGCCCTTTCTCAAGGGTCACATGGCTGGAAGCCCACGTAAACAGCTCAAAGTCATCCGCCATCTGAGGATTCAAACCAATACAGTCATTGATTCAAACCAAAGAGAGCGAAACGCTTAGCAGTTGCACAACACATGGGCCATATTTTTTAGTGGCTGACAGAAGCACAGTGAATGTACATGTGGAGGCAAAAGGGAAGAAGAAGAAAAACATTTGTGGCTCTGAAATGCTACCAGGATTTGTCTGTGAGGAGCCGACATCATAATGGTGGAATTAGCCTGGTTGCACTGTGTGGGTTTCTCAGAAGGGAGCTCACAAAAAAAAACCCTTCCCATATGCTAATCCAGGATAAGCATGCTTGTGTAAATAGATGGATTTACTTAGTTGAGGTCCAATATGTTTTCACTGGAAACTGTTCAGAGTGCCGATTAAAAAGTGATAGAAAATGTATGTGTGACCCATCAGGTTTGCCTTTGTAGCCTCTGTATTGCAATGTATGATCTATCCAAGGGTGCTGAAAGGTTGTATAAACCAAGTAGGTAGCCTTAGTTTACAACCAATTCATCACGTCTTTGTTCACATGGTTTCAGACCAACAACCACATATGCACACGGCGGGGAGAAAGATCAACAAAAATGAGATTCGGCATGGGCAGACAATCAGGTTTAGGTCTGGAAATGGGCAGCGCCATTCCCTGAGGAGAAGCAGATAATTTAAACTGGGCTCCGTGGCTCATTTGTAGCGAGATCTACTACTGCTGCATGTATGCAAGTGCTTACACAACCTGTGTGGGCCACTTCTGGGGGAGAAGACAAGAAGAAGATGAAAGCAGCGGTGGTGACAAAAGGAAATGAAATGGGAGGTGACAGGTAGAGGAGGGGAGAGATGAGAGCTGGCCAAGAGATTGAGATGAGGAAGAGGAGGGGGGAGGAGGAGGAGGGGACTGTGAGGAGACTGTTTTTCATTATTTTTTCTTCCCCATGTGTCGCGAGGTGAGCAGAAGACGCCAAAGCGAAGCAACAAGCAGAGGTAGAGGTAGCCTGCATCTCATCTGGCCTCGTTTCGTCTGCCTCTCTCCTCTCAGCTGGACCCAGATCCCCCAGAGGGGGGCTTCCAGCTGCAGTTTGTGCCTCTAACAAGCAAGACAAGGAATCAGCCAGACTGGTGCACTTCACAAACACTGTATCATGTCACTGAGGCACA
This sequence comes from Setipinna tenuifilis, assembly GCA_030347295.1. NCBI lineage: Eukaryota > Metazoa > Chordata > Actinopteri > Clupeiformes > Engraulidae > Setipinna > Setipinna tenuifilis. Next base: position 7,980,932 of record CM059280.1, on the reverse strand, counting down.
TTGTTGGAGATGTGCTGTTCCCTCTCTCGCCCCACTCACCCTCTTCTCCCTCTCTGTTCCTCCCTCTCCTCCCCCACCCCTCCACCCCTCTAAGAAACGTCCTTTTACTTATCGTGGCACTGCAGCAGCTGTGTAGGAGAGGATGAGCGCAGCTTTGACACGCCCAGCTCCCAGGCTCTGAGCCCGCCATGCCTGTGATGCACCATCTTGCTTCTGCTGGGCCTGAGAGAAGGATCTCCTGGATAAGCCGGACGCATGGGCCTTTTCCTCCGGAGATTAACACCGACTCCTACATGGAAGGCTTGAGAGATATGAGGAGAGAGAGAGAGAGTGAGGGATAGAATGACCCATGTGGTGAAAAATGCACTAAAATGATAGCACACACCACTGTGTTTTTAGGACTATAGTGGCTGTCTGGGGCTACACAGCAAAGCGTAGCAAAGACTACACACACCAAAAAGCAAGCAAGAAGGGAAAAAAACACACACACAAAACAATGGCCTTCAGCTGGAGCATGTCCGTGACCATGGCAGGCTTTCTTTGAACAGAGAATTGGAAATAGTATCACTCAGAAACACAGCATTTCTTCAAATCGACCATGCCGCACTTCTGTGTCAAAACAATTCATTAAGAAAATGATCACCATGGCAACACATAATAGGGGCTTTGTCATGTTCCTGACAAATCCTTTGGCAGTTAGATACCACTTTTGTCATTTTTGTTTTTTGAGAAGCAAATCAAAGGCGAGTGTGGGGAGAGGAGCTATGGATTTGTATGCAAATTTGGAAGAGAGGGGCCAAACAGCCAGTTTGCTATGTGATCATTTATGTGTGCAGTCAGATTTTGCTCCTCAGAAAAAGGGCAAGAAATACCAAAATACATTTCACTGTCTTTTGGATTAGCTCCAAAGCGTAACCTTGGAAACCCCCAAAATCATGCGGTATTTGTGCCGCTAGCAGGGGTGCAGGGTTTTTTAATTGCCAATTTATTGGTTCCGCAAGGACTTGGCAGAACAGAATCAAAGTCAGAAATACGAGCTGATCTTTTTGTGACAGTAAAAGTCACACTTTGGTGTTGAAAGCTTACGTATATCCACTGCAGGCACCTACACACAACCCTTCTTTGGGTCTCTACAGTATGCACCACAACAAGCCATATAACACATGAATATTCATACTGTTAGTGTATGGTGTTCTGAAGTCCACTGCATTTTCTCCTCCCTCCCCATGCACAGTTTTAGACAAACAATCACTAATTTCACTGCATGTCCTACTCTACCCAGTTTGTCTATGCAAGGGGCAATAAAACATCCTTGTGTCTTTGTATCCTTGTATTATACTTTATAATAATATAACACCAATCTTTTGCCTTTGTCAAAATATCTCATTTTTAAGAGACCATGACTCTCTAGAATGACTTCTCACATGACTGGCATACACATCACTATCATGATTTACAGTGATGTCACCATCATATTTCAAAACAATCCCTTAATGCAAAACACAAAGAAACGATTTCCTTATTGTTTACTACACAGTACATTGCAGCTTCAGCAGTTTCACTGTATCCATCCACATTATGCACACACTAATGCTTCCTCATAATGTCCCCTCTTCACCCTGTCTGTCTGTGTCACTGGAGCACTCTGGAGATGACTGGCAGTGAAACTAAGAGGCATGAGTAGTAGACTAATAAGATGCATACAGGTCACTCTTCGGAGGCACTAAACCCTTTTATTTGCTCTGCCCTAATGTGCTCATAGGCTGCAGACATATCAATTAGCGACTAATTAAATTAGTCTGCTCCGGCGTTCTCATCCCCACCCGCTACCATTCCTCGTCTTATGTCTTGGCGTTCGAGGACCCCATACTTTGAGATGAGAGGAGTTGTTTGAACAGCTGGCGGGCTACCAAGTCCATGCGAGTGAACCTGACAGAGAAGGGTAAGACACAGGCGCAATCGTTCATCATTTACAGTTTCCACATGTTGTCTGCAGAGCACAAGGTCTGTCATAATTTCTAACAGTGGCAATAAATCACACTATTATGCCGTTTTCATTCCATTACATTAGAGGCGAAATCAAAAGCATCTACCGTGTTAAATTAATTGACATCTGGCAGCAGGAGTGCCGTTAAATAACAAGGAAAAAGCGGGCAGCCAAAACTTAAATGGAAGCCAGCAATCTCATTTGTCATTCAGAGCATCTTCAAAGAACTTACACTGCACGAGCGAATGATTGAAACCAGGCTTGTTTGGTTTAATCGGCTCAAAACAGCTGTTACCCACAATGGTGTGAAACAGAGTTTTCTTCTCCTGTTTGGTACCTGCCTTTTGGAGCTCACTCCAGATCAAACGTGACAGCTTGCCATTCAAACATACCATCCACTGACGCAGCAACTTTTAACAACAGTAGTCTTTTAAACAGTAGTGCTTCAAACAGTAGTCTTTCAAACAAGTTGTTGTAACAGTAAGGAAGTCTCCTTGCTGACATACGTCATCAAAAACCAATGTGTTGGCTGAATCTTTCACTGGCTCCAAGAGAGCCACATCTAACCAGGTAATAGGGCTGGGTATCGATACGGATTTCTTGAACCGATACGATTCTCGAGCTAGGGACTAAGGCTAGCTAAGGCCCCAAAACATAATGATTTGATTTCAGCAAAGCCCTTTGTTTTTTTTTCCCTCAAACATCTATTTCAGTTTAAACTCTAACCCTTTAGCAGCAACCCTGCCCCCCTCCTGCTTCTATATTTACACTGTTTCAGGGCAAAAAAAATAATTCTGCTCTTCAAATGTTTCTTCCTGATCCACGTGTCCCTAGAGCAGTGGGAGACGCCGCCTATTTATTTTTCCGAGTTCCTCCTGCTGAATTGATGGCAGGTGAGAACAGGCTCCGCTTTCTCAAAGACGAACGCTGGGCTGGAACGCCATTTGTGGATGATTTGCCAGTAAGGAGGATCTCCCTCTCCCTATAACCCTATAAGCCACCTCGATCCCCTACCCCAAAAACCTCAATGCCGTTTCTTCTCAGTCCACTGGGTTGTGTCTTTGTTGCTGTAAGCAATGCCCTCTGCTTACTCAGGCACACACTGTTACCACAGGAGAGGACAGGGCTCTCGTGCCCAGGGCCCACATAAAAGCAGCGCTGGCAGTGAATGTGAGGGCCTCCACCTCCCCCTTTGCCTGCCTGCCTTTCTTTCTTTCTTTCTTTCTTTCTTTCTCTCTTTCTTTCTTTCCTTGTTTCTTTCCTTGTTCCTTTCTTTTTTTCTTTCTTTCTGTCTGTCTGCCTGTCTTTCTTTCTTTCTTTCTTTCTTTCTTTCTTTCTTTCTTTCCTTGTTTCTGTCCTTGTTCCTTTCTTTTTTCTTTCTTTCTTTCTTTCTTTCTGTCTGTCTGTCTGTTTGTCTTTCTGTCTATCTGTCTTTCTTTCTTTCTTTCTTTCTTTCTTTCTTTCTTTCTTTCCTTTTCCTCCTGTCCTACAGCAGCAGACGATTACACCCCCTTCTCTTGAGCCTGCACCAAGTTGTCTACAGGCGTACTACTTGACAAGATACTGACAGGCTTTACTGTGCAATTCCCTTGGAGCAGTGGTGTACTGCAGGTCTGCATATGTTTTCTCTGCTTGGTATTACTGTAGTAATACTCAAGTAAAAGTGTTTTTTTTTATATAGATTTGCTGTTTGATGGACTCATTGCAACATTCATGTTACAAAATAAAATGTATTTTAAGTTAGAAAAATCTTTAACTTTACCTTTATTGCCTGTATTGGGATGCACTGTCTTACCTGCAAGCAAAACTTAAGCCTATTTGTACTTCAGATCAAGAGCAACATTACACTTGCTGACACTGAATATGCTGTTTATTTTACCATGTAGTGAATGTCCTGTGTAAATGTCTCGCTAGCTAAGCTTATTACTATTATACTTATATAGTATATATTATATATATTATATTATACTATTATAAAATGTATATTTTAGAGTGTATCATCATCATCATTCCCATACTGATAAACAGCTTGTACATATCTTTTTTATCAGAACAGTTCTGGAATGCTAGCAAGTAGACATAAGCTGAAGGATAAGTGACAACACAGTTTATGTATAACAAAGTTTCATGCACAATTGAAGTAATAACACAGTCACAATGCCAGGCCATAGTACAAATTCACTCTATTTACCACATTTAGCTTGCTAGCTAGCTTGAACGACAATACTGCAGCCTGCATTCATGCACGAATGTATTTGTTTTACTTTTCTTCTGCAGATCCTGCTCCGGGTGCCAAGAGTTATAAAGACATGTTTGTGCTTGGCTATCATTCAGTGACCATCTGACCATTGTTCTGCACTTGTCTTAACACTGCCATAAACCTGCCACAAGCTCATCACTCATGCTGCCCAGAGGAAAATCACCACAGAAATAGTAAACAAGACCAAACTAAAAAATCAGCATGGGGTTTTGTTTTCTATTACTGACATGATGATGTTGTTCGAACTGTCACCACACATTTATGTCCAAGTGATTTTGTACCATTATCTCATTACAGTATTAGACTGATGTGTTAATAATGACTAGGGGTTAGTTATACAGCACCTCTGAGAAGGAGGCTCTTCCAGAGAGCAAGATCATGAACTGCACACGCAGCCAACACCACAGGCTCTCATTCATCCATGCTGAGCCAGATTCAGTGGTGAAAAGGGCGTCAGGGATTTTGTCCAGCACATCATGAGGTCTTCAGCTGTAACCCTATCCCCTATCCCTGCTCTGCGCTGGAAAAAAAGATGTCCGCTTCTTTCTGTTCCATTAGAAATGTTGAATTTGACGTTCCAATTTTTTTCTAATCAGTTTTTTTCAAACAGGACTTCTCAACTCTGCCCACCAGACATGGCTGATGTTTTCTGCAGCCAGCACTGGTATCATTTTTTAACTTAGCGAAGGAGGGCCTGCTTGACCTAATTCCACAGCCTTAAAAAAAAAAAACAAACACCAAAAAAAACCCGACACGTCCCAGGCTTTGCTTCGCTGCGTGTTTATTTGGGATTTCAGATGGCCGTCATCACACACACACTGGCCTCAGCAGCTTCGCATGCGGAACGCTGGCCAGACGAGCTCAGAGGAGCGCAAACCTGACCCCCGGCGACCTTTTCATCCATCAAAGAAGCGCTGTGCCAGCCGCTGTGCCTGGAAACTGATAGTGCTGTGCTGTGGCTTTGGGCAGCTCTATCGGCACTGGGGGAGGTGGTGGTGGCGATGAAGGTGGCTGTGGTGGTGGCGGTGGCTGTGGGGGTAATGTGGGTTTAATACCTGGTTAATGGCCTGTCTAGCCGCTGCGTGACCCTGGTTGAGCCGGGGGGGAACTGCGGCGCGGACGCTGACAGGAACCACGCAGCAGACTGATACCTAATCCCGGCGAGGAACTTAACCGGCCCTCGTACCTCGGGAGCTGCATATTTAAGCCCACCTCATACATTTTAATAGGGGGGAGGGAGGGAGGGAGTAGGGGCGAGTACTACAGCCCTTGCTGTGTAAGGGCTTTGCTGCAGTGCCTCCTTTCTTCGCCTGCCGCCTTCTCTGCACCCCCCCCCCCCCCCCACACACACACACACACTTCTCTGCCACCCCCCCCCCCCCCCCCCACACACGCACACTTCTCTACACCCCCCCCCCCCCCCCCTTTCGAATTTGAGAGCCTTGTGGAGAGGTCAGCGGGCTTTATGTCGTCCCTATACAAATACAGCACACTGTGCAGGAAGGTCTCAGAATACTGCTGGACCTGAACAGAATGTTTTCCCACAAAATTGCAAAAGCTGTAAGCTCGGGTTGGCCTTGAACTTCTTTACATGCGAAAGGTCTGCAGGGGTTGGGGGGGTGGGGGTCAAGATATTGTTCAGCGAGGGACGATTGAAGAAATAAAAAAAAGTCTTTTAATGCTTCACCGAGACGCTTCTTGGCAAGATGTGGCTTCTTTTGAATACTGGAGCCTATTTTGCCGAGCTGCTCCAAGGAGTGTCCATCATGGCAACCTTTTGCCACAAACAGTGTAGCCCACTATTACATTTTTTCTGTGCAAGTATTACCAATAAATACACTTACCACAATGTACTTTTAAAATGACTTGTTATGGTTGATGTACATCAAATCACTTGGTATGGTTGATATCAAGAGATACTGGGAATAAGGTTTGGTAATTTATAGTAATGTTCCCTCATAGGAGTATATGATGTATATAGAATGTAGAATGTATATAGTCATGTATATAGAAATTAAATCAGTAAATGAGATGCTACTGTAAGTGAACTGCAATAAGGATAACTGCAGCAATGACAGGCAATAAGAAAATACTTTTCTAGAAAAAAAGCAGCCAAACAGTCATGTGTGGAAATAGACATTTTGGTGAATACATGTGGGACTCATTAAAATGTTGAGCTTTTCACTGCTGTGTTTTCACTAATTATAATTCCTTCCAGCTACTAGTGACTGTGCTGTCTGTCAGTGAATATTAAACTGACAAATCAATAAACACCACAATAAGTACAATTTGAAACAGAATCCTGTGGTGAGAAGATCAAATGGACATTGATGCTTTTAAGCACTCTTTTATTGTTAAGGTATAGCATTTCCACTCATGTTCAAGTATGAATGAACTGATCACAAATAAAAGGAATCCTTCAGTACAGTACTGCATTACTGTTGTCACGTTAGGGAGTCCCATGAGAGCTGCACTTTTAAAACCCACTATATGATTAGGAGCTGCTCCTAGCACCTACATGAAGTCATCACCTCAGGAGAGATCATTTGTTACTACTTACAATGATAATAATAACAACAACAATAATAATAATTGGTCATTATTATTATTATTATTATTATTATTACTATTATTATCAGTAGTAGAAGTTGTAGCAATAGTAGTGGAAGTAGTGGTAGTAGTGGTATACGAACAATAGAGGTAGTCGTAGTAGTAAAGGTGGTAGTAGTGGTAGTATTAATAGTATTGTTAGTATTACTATTTTTCAAGTCCCTTATTCATGGGCGTAGGAACCGAGGGCACCTCTACCAATATCAGAAGATCCCCCCTCTCCTCCCTCCCTCATACAAATAAAGCAGGTCAAAAATGTCCTTTTAAGGCCCATGGCCTTATAACACTGTTTCCAGAAGAAAAGAAAAAACACGCAATAAAACTGGTGCATGAGAAACATCACCTCCTTTGCCTGCTCGGTAACACATGCTCTGTGATTCCCATCGCCTTGCTCTGCTGATGGTATTTGACCGGCACCCAGAGCTGAACTCTCTGCAGTGGTTTGCCATTTGGCTGCACATGAGAGGAGGGTAGGCATGGGGGTAGGGAGGGTGGTAGTGGGGGTGGAGGGTGGAGGGTGGCGGTTAGGAAAGGAAAGGAAGTGGCTCGGTCAGCGTTATCCATCACCACCAACTGGAACCCAATCCCACCCGCTGCCAGGAATCAGCTGCAAAAACCACCATCAGCGGCCCGGGAGGACTGCACCTAATCTCAGCCATGTCCCCAGGGAGCACACACATGCACACGGGCACACACACACACACACAGACACACACACACACACACATACACACACACATGCACACGTGTATACACACACACACAGACACAGACACACACACACACACATACATACATACACATACACACACACACATGCATACACACACACACACATACATACACACACACACACACACACACACACACACACACACACACATACACATACACACACACACACACACACACACACACACACACACACACACACACACACACACACACATACACACACACACACACACACACACACACACACAGAAAACAAATCCCCAGACAAAGAAACAAGTACACAGACACAAAGAAGCATGCACATCTTATACACACAAACATATGTGCGCACAGACACACACAGGCTCACACACGCACAAATACTGACACATGAACCTTTCGTCAAAAACACATGTGTCCAATAACACCCACAGGCACGTAATAGCTCTGTTTTTCACCATCAAGGCATGTGCACACGCGAGGATGTCAGATCCACCTGCGCTGCAGCTTCAGCCAAAACCGCGTGCACACGGGAACACTACGTCTGCCACGACACAGACATCAAAGCCGGACGCCAGGTCAAGGGCAGCCATGTTGTCTGCACCTGTAGGCACGCACACTGACCTGACGTGAGCCTGCAGACATGAACCCGATTACCGCCTTCGCCACCTCACCTCAAGCTACACTGCTGCCTCCTCCGTTGGCTCTTATGATTTCACACTGGGATTATTTTTGCAACTAAATCCAATAATTCACCAGCAATTTTTTATGGATTTAAAAAATGTCCTTTTCAGGTGAATGGGGCATTTCACTGAAGGAGAAAGCAAAGTCCACAGGCATCTAGTAATGGAGTGTAGTGTCACAGCTGCGATCAGAAGTAGTGAAGACTCAAAAATGTGGCACATCCACAATTTCATACCAGTAAATCAGATAAAAGGTTATTTAATCTTCTTGGTTTCCTAAGAGTTAAAGTCTTTCAAGCTGATTTGTGTTCACATTGAAGTCATATTTCAGTCATACATGTCTGGTAAAGGATGAGCCATTTATCTTAGGATAACGTCATCTAAGGATGATGGTGTCAAGCAGAAGATGGATAGGAGTTGAACTTAACCTGCACTTCAATGGAACTATAAACACACACACACACACACACACACACACACACACACACACACACATACATACATACGTCAACGTACACACACGCACACAAAATGAGGAGGAAACAGCTGTGAACTTCAGAGAGCAGTGGGGGGAACCGGCTGGTTAGATGTTGGCACGGCTGTTTGTTTTCCCTCAGTGGTGCGTGTTGACCAATGGTGGGTGAGGAAGTGAGATCACTGGACTGCTGACTAAGCTCTTCCTCACTGCTCTGCTCTGTTTACTGCTGGGCTCCTTCAGGAGTTGAATGCCTGAGCAATGTATGTGTGTGTGCTAGAAAAACACACGCTCACTGGCTTTTACATTTTACTAGGTTTTAATTATTAGTTTCATGTAAATCCACATTTTCCATATACAAATATTCAAAAAAAGAGATCTGTTTAACTGATTCATTGCAAAGAATACTATTTTGGTGATCTACAGTGAAAAATTATATTAAGAATTGTGAATGAGTTAAAATAAGAGTCTACAATTTCCTTGTGATTTGACTGACTGTTGCAAGTGTTCATGCACATCATCCTGGTGTTGATTTAAGGGAAGAAAAACATGATTTATCCTGCGCTTCAGCTTTGGTGTGAACTTTCTGGTCTCCCGGTTACACATTTAAAATTAAAAGCTAATAAAAATATGGTATTGCTGTGTTTACATTATTTTATGAATTTTAATAGGATCCTCTCCGATTTCCTGAAATAAAATATAAAAGAAAAAGCAAAACTAAAAAAAATGAGAACGAGTGCACTCACAAGAAAAATCCAGGGTTCAATGTGCACTGAGATATAATAACAAACCTCCCACTGAGAAGCGACAATATTTGAATGTCAAAGCATGTGAAACAGCAGCCATCATGCTAGGTGCCTGCCTGGGCCGAGCATCTTATCTGATCTCCAGCTCCCTGCATATTTACCGCATCATGCCTTAATGGCTCCCATTTAAAACCAATCCACTTTGCGTCTCCTCAGATTCTAACAGTGTCTAGGCCCTAACGTAACCCTTTCCTCCATATCGGAAAGGATCTGGAGTCCATTTACACCCATCCGATTACAATGCCATTCTGGCATAATGGATTTCAGGCAGAAATCGCAGCTGTCTGCATTTACTCAGTCAACAAAACGTAATTTATAGCAATGAATAAATGCATGAAATGTGCAGCCTGTCTGAAAAAAGTGTATGACCTCGGTATAACACTCTTGGCAGTCCTACTTATTTTTTCCCCCTCTAATGTATTCAGATAACACACATTTTTGGAATTAAATCATTATCATAATTACCAAATATAATTAATATTCATGTTTTTTTTTCCATTACACAGAGGACAAAGGGAGGTAATGTGGTGGAGCATAGTTGCCCCCGTTATGCCCCTGTGTTCTCTGGGGGCCTGGGCAGACAGCTGTTTAGACACCTCCAGAGCAACAGTGATGTCACCTCTCCAGGATGGGGGATTAGGACAGGAGCCATCTCACATCAAGGCAGCCCAACTGGGAGACCAGTGCTGGCCACACAAATTCACACAAACACACACACACACACAAACACACAAACACACACAAACGCACACACACACACAAACACACACACACACACACACACACACACACACACACACACACACACACACACACACACTTTTCAAATACACGTAGATTATTTTTTCTCTGTTTTGCATAGTAATGATTTGTTGTTGGTCCAGAAGGCAATCAAGGGGGCAAATGTCACACACATTTGAATTCTACTCCTAGTCAATGCTACAACGTTTTTGGTGTTTGTGTTTTGAACAGTTCCAGACTGAGCCTTTCAAAAAACAGGGGTATTGAAAAAAGGCAGGAGCTCCCCAGAAACCCAGAATGCATCTTTAAAACAGGTCACCAAGACAACCGTGACCATGCGTCCCAGTTCTACCTTTTATCTCTCCAACTGAATATTACGCTTCAGTCAGCCAACACGTCATAAAGCCCAAACATGCTCCGGCATAGCGGCTCTTTCTAGAAACTAAAACTTACGGTGGGCACAAGGATGAGAGGGAAACTGCCTGCCTTTTGGTAGTTATTCAGCAGACAACTTTGTGGCCCAAGATGAAGGGGACTGGACTTTTTTTTTTTGCGCTGCATGTACCACTGCAATGTAATTTGACAGAAGGGAGGATGATGAATTGCTGTGGGCCCCTGGATTCTCCCATCATCCATCACTGAGATACCATCAGGAGAAAGTCCCCATGACTGTGTGCCTATGCAGCAGTCAACAAGCGCCGCAACCCACAGGGAGACCTGCAGGACCTGATACCTATTTTAAACACAACTCCGAGATCGCCCAGACTAAATTATAACTGCATGGGACAATTATTTACCGACCGCTGTTTCTTCAACCCGTCTTTCTCCACTGGGCTCACAGAGGTGACTTGAGTTCACGGTGCGATTACGTAATCTGTGTAACAGATGAGACAGATGTGGCCAGACATCCACAGATCAACTCGTCTCGGGGAGGACAGACAGGCAGCCTCACACAGGATCACTGTCTGGTGCACCTTCCCTCAGGAGGTGTACTCTGTAGGCAACTGTCTCTTTAGCTGCAGGGACTGTCTTGGTAAAAGACAGGGATGAGTGGAGGGGAAGTGGAGGGGGAGTGCGGGCTGAGGCCGCGATGCACTTTTGGTACTCTCAGTTGTTATACGAGCATGTGTCTGTACCTGTCAAGTACCTTACTAAATAAAAAACACAAACAAAGTGTGTTCAAGCCCACTTGTTTTTTTTTTGGGGGGGATGTCTGGGGCTCTGTGTGAGAATTTTGACAAGCCTTACCTAAGCAGTGGCCTACCTTTTTGAAAAAGTTTTCTTACCCCTGGCAGATGTCTAGCATCTGGTACCGTTTTCTCCCAGACAATCCACCATGGCACATTAACAATGCTCCTCTTACACGGGTGATGTAACCACAGCCACAACACGTCATGACAGTTAGCGGTGACAGACACAACACCCTTGGCTATGAACACAGCCATCCATGTCGTGACACTCATTGCAGATGAAAGCAATTGCCCTTAAAAAGCAGTCATGGAAACAAAACTGAACTACACAAACAGACAATGCAATAAATAAATAAATAAATAAATAAAATAAATAAATAAAAATCAATGACGTTTTTTATTTTTCTCCCACAGGGTAGCACCTTTGGCACAGCAGCAGAAGCCCACCGTCATGCACACACAGCTGAGTGGACTGGGTTTATGAGCACCGGTCTCTCATCTCTCTCCCTCCGGGATTAGGCAGCCCCGAGCCAGGAAGACGGAGACGAGCCCAGGGAAACATGAAGAGAGGATGGCCTGAGCATTATGGGTTTAAACGCCAGAGGCTGGAGGGCGCCAGATCGTGAAAAAGAGGACTCCATATTGCAATAATCCGGATGAGTTACAGTGGACAGGACACCCCATCACTGTTTCCTGTTGAAGCAGGTAGGTTGGGTTTCGTATGGTGTCTCACAAATGCTTGAGTTTAGCACTTTACATGGGAGTCTAAATTAGCTGTGAACGACCTAATGACAGGGATAATCAACCATAGTGGAATGAATAAAGAAACAATTAAATACAAATTTGGCTTCAATCTACTTCTAAATAAAAATCACATTAGGTGCATTACTATTGACACTAATGCACAAACATAACTGTTGCTATGGAGACTGAAGGGAGTGCGGGGAAAAAAAATGAAAAATGTGTCTTTTTTAGCTGGGAAAAAAAAGCGAATGTAAATTTGATGTGAATGAAAAGTCGGCGGTGTTGAGAGATTTAATGTGCAGTGACTGGTCAGCGGACGGACCAAGGAAACAGCGAGGAACACAAAAGCAGCTTAGCCCAGCTGACCTCTAAGGGTGACGCCTATGTCCTTTTTGCTTGGCTAGTCTTATAGAAGTGGCAGCTTTTCCCCCTTCTTTCACCAAGGTTTCAAGCCATTCTTCTCTTAATGTAGCCCTGGCCAAGTATTTCATTATCCTGTGTGACAGAGCTGAGGGTTGTCCTGATTGGGACAATGATCACCTACCTCTTGTTCTTGTTACAGACCCGCTTGTATAGAGGGGGGGTGGGGTGGGGTGGGGGGGTGCTGTGGGGATTGGGGGGGTGAAAAAAAAGGGGGCTCACTGCACCATGAAGAAAGGCAGGCTCATTCTTTGCTGACATCTCCCTTGCCACACCACAATGCTCCTCCAACACGAGGCAGACACAAGATTTATGGGCTGCTCTCCACGGCGGGTAAACAATGGGGCCATTCAGCAGGAAGCTACCCAGGCAAAGCCAGGGCAACGCTCGGACCAGAGGGGTCAGCCACCTTTGACCCCGGCGGCCTGAATTGGCACGACTTTTTGCTTCAGCGGGCACTCACAACTGAATGGAGGAGAGCCAGGCCAAAAAAAAGGGGGACCAGATCATCTCCCAACGCAATGGGGTCACTGTGCGCTTCCCAGGGGCCGCCACAGTGGCGAACCTGAAGGGAGGGAGGGATAACAAGAAAAAGGAAAGTGTCTTGAGAAACGCCAAAAAAACGAAAGGAAAAAGAGACAGCCAAACCAAAGGATGGGGTTTTTTTTTCTCTCAGTGAGAGAAAACGACGCAGGAAAAGCTGCATGTGTTGGTTGAAGCACAGCATGCTGTGACCAACAGCAGCAGCAGGAGTGGAGCAGGAGCAGCCTGCCCTGGAGGCTGGAGACTGCCAATGGAGGCCGGTGCAGGAGACAGCACAGCCAGCATCCAACAAATTCCCCCAGACGTGGCGCAATGGAAAGAGACAGCGAACATGCCACATGCCTGGAGGTGTGAGGACAGATAATGAGCTGCAGAGTAGCGGCTCCTCTGGGGAAACCGGCCTAGCCTCACTGGCCTCACCTCGGCCCACTGCAGAGCTCATCCTCCCAGACCGCATGGCTGTGCTCAGAGACCATGGCTGTTATGGCCAGCCATAAGGCCCAGCTAGGTCTGGACCTTGGTCATTTTTTTAAAGAGTGGAAAATAAATTTGCACGCTAAGTATTCAACTTGATAAAAATAAAGACTGACATTGAAAACGTCTCTGTGAAAAGTGCATTGTTAATTCTGTTAAATGTTGATACTGTATCTTTTGTGCCTGTTTCGTGTGGGCATGTATGTGAGAGCAAGAACACAAAATCAAATGAGTGCACAACTCAGGGAAGTAAGTAGACCAGTAGTCCAGTAGACCAGTAGACACTGAAAGTCCAGTAGACACTGAAAGTGTTTTTTTTTATGGTAACCACCATCAGCGCACTTTCAAAAAGCTGTTAAAATTTACATTTTTACTCATTCAATAAGCCAACGCAATAAATTGGAAAGTTTCAACTTATGTTTGCCATGCATAACCGTTATATTAGAGCTGGTAAGAGGACCTTGGAGGGATTGGGTTTGCTTGGAGAGAGCAAGAACAGAAAAAAAACAAGGGAGCTCCACTCATTGAATATATAAAAATTGTCTGTATACCGAGCTGACAGTCAAATAGACAACTTTTATGTATTTACCAAGCTGAGCTGAGCTGAGCAAAAAACAATGAAATATGACAGTGCATGACTTGCAAAAGAACGCAGTTCTAGACAGTGTGCACGCTCATTATAGAGTGGGCATGGTAACCATCAGCACGCTTTCACGAAGCTGTTAAAATTTAGCCTACAGGTATTCATAGCAGTACAGATGTGCCATGTTTGTAAACTAAATAAATCATTCATTAACCCAAAGCAATATTTGTAAGAAGCGTTTGGACTTGATTTTGCTGTGGTGTAAAGATAGAATGCTAAAATAATCTGGCCTTGCAGTAAAGGTTTTTTTTTCAAAGGCTATTGGCCTCAATTTGGATAACCAGTGTTTTACAAAGCTAGCCTACACAACGCCAGACAGCACAGGCTAAATTAAAGATTATTATGGGGTTATTAAAAAGTGTCCAAACATTTCAAAGAAGAATTTAGACTGGTTATTAATAGATCTCTTGGGTGATGTGTTCACCCCCACTCATTTAAAAATGTTAAAAAGTTTTCATCATGGTTTTCATCATGGGTCATAACCGACCTAAGTAGTTTTTAAAAATTCGGCTATGGCCCTGCCAGAGAACCACAGAGCAGACCGAGAGTAGACTGGCTATGACAATAATCCGTTTTTACTGTTCCAGAACTGAAATGATTTCTGTCCACACACAGACCGTTCTTACTTACGTACAGTGCTGTGTTCAAATGGCTGTCACTAGTTCCGTTTTAAATCTGTCACGGTTCCAGAGCCTGAAAACAAAGGACTAGTGTAGAGGACAACAAGCAGAAATGTGACAACTTTGTTATGTTCCTATTTAGGAATGGACTAATGTGAATGTGGCCACTGGGGCATTCGCAAGAACACGCAATAAAAAGCCAAAATTTGGTTTGCAGGCAGAACATTTGCTGGTTACTTTCAAAAGACAGCAAGCGTGGTTATTCCACAGAGGGTGTGGGGGGAAATGTAGGGTGCGCTGTCTGCATCCTACATGGACCAAAACACAAGTGCGAGTGAGAACAAGACACACAGATTGCTCCAGAAAAGCAGTCTGGAGTCTTTGAGTATAAATGGCCCCTTAAAATGTGCACATGCTTTACTCTGGAGAGACATTTGGGTGAGCTAGTTTAGAGTGTGGGGCCATGTGCACTCTTTCACCCAGCAGGTAAAAAGGACGGCCTATCTCACACGGCATAATTGCACCTGACCTGTGACACGGTGGATGTGTGTGCTAATTGGATAATGCTTGTTTTAGCAGCTAAAGGTCAATGAGATGGGATGACCACGGTATTCACACAGATGTCTTGTTACACACCAGTGGGACAAGAAATAAACAGTCCTTCTCCTCAGCTGCTTTTGGGTGGCAAATGCATGAAGAGTGTTTGTTTGGCAATGTGGCGGTACAAGGCCCTCACACAGTAATGAATGTTTTTTGTGCATTAAAGTGAAATAACATGTAACGATAACATTCATCTTGTACAGATATCTGAACAATAGAACAGAAATCTAATAAATACTAGATACTAATAAAACAAGGAAATATCTACAGTTAAATTAAATTCATTCAGAATGTGAACTGTACTTTTTAAACTTTTTTTTTTTGCAAAAGGAGATAATAAAACTCCCCTGACCTGTTTCCACTTAACATGCGTTTAGTGAAATGATGAAAAAAATATTTTTCTAAATAGCTCCATTGTTGCCGTTCCCAGTTTTAAACGAAATCAGGCCTTTGTCCCGTCCTTCCAAGTCTGTATGGAATGGGGCCAAGCAATACTGCAGAAGAACTGAATCTGTCAGACAGACAAATTGACATAAACGTGGAACATTTATTAACGACCATTCAATGTCAAGAGCTCAAGACAAGCCGTTGGACTGAATAGTAGATGCCATTTTTGGCACATTGTCACACTGTGATGTGTTTATCATTTCTTGCGGGTGCCAGGGCCCAGATGTAGTGAAACAAAGTAAAAACAAACACTTTGGTAGGTCTTTGCCGAAATTAGCAAACCTGTGACTACATGTTAATTAGTTTAAGCCAGGGCTCTCCAAACTTTCCAGGACTGAAGGCTACCCAGAGGGTGAGAATCTGTACTGAGGGCTACTTGTTCAAAGCAATCTATTAAATGAAAGTCTTAACATCCCTTTCAAATAACACTATATATGATTGTTTGCTTTTAATTAATGATAGTTAAGAAATAAACTGGTATTTAAACATTACAACATAAAACCACAAAAAATATAATGATTAGAACCCTGCAGTAGTCACTTGGTTTTTTTTTAAACAACAAAATTTTTGGGGGTACCTCACAAGCTGTTGGCAGGCTATCTGGTGCCCGTGGACACCATGTTGGGGACGCCTGGTCTAAGCACACTCTGATTCAGAGAGTAATTGTGTGTTCTGTTTGTTCATTTGTTTGTCAGAGGAAGGTCAATGCACTGATTGATTGGAGCAGCTGTTTTCTGTTTTGATTCACTGGTTGAAGTTGTCGTTCCTAATTGCACCTAGGTAACGCCATGTTGGTGCGCAACATCACCACAGACTGTAATTGAAGTGAATTACAAAGTGATAGAGATGATAGAGACATCACTGGGACTGTCACCTCCTTGCATCTGGAACATACCAGTGGGAAGATACAACTAGAGTGGTGTGCTTGTGGTTTGCTTACACTGATGAAAATCATGATGTAAAGTGTGAATAATAACATGCAATGGAGGTCTGCAGGTGTCATGAGGCGAAGAGCACAGTGGAAAGGTGGAAGAGGAGGATGAATGAGAGGAAACAGATGAAAATAGGGCAGAAAAAAAACAGTATGGAAAAAGTTGCAGGAATTCACAGGAGTCAGCAACACATGCCCCAGGAAAAAAAATAAAACTCTATACATGTCATTATCTTATATAATCTTGGCTCTGTATAGATTGGGCCAACTAAATACACCAGAAACCAGTACATGTGCAGTCCTTTGGCTTTTATTCATTAAATAATCTAAGCAATTGATGCCAGAAACCCTTGTAGTCGAGTCCCTGTTTTTAACGACTGCACAGAATATTGAATATAGAAAGCTTTAATCCCCACATTTAACTCTAATCTCTGTTGATCAGGCTTTCATATGACTTTTTGATGTGCACCAGATGATATGTAATGGCTTCATGGGATGAAAAGTGAAAAAACAAAAGAAAAAAGATCCCGACTTGGGCTCTTACAATGACATGGAACACTACCGCAGCAGCATATGAACGATCATCATTTGCATCCGAAAGAGGGACGATCAACAAAAGGCAGCAGCAGCAGGCTAGAGTGTTTTCACAGGTGCAGGGCTGGCCGCGGCGCAACAAGTCTGATGCTTTAGAGGGGAGCAGGGAATTCTCCTCAGGCTTAGACAAGCCCCTATAGCTGCCAAAGCCCCCGTACAATACCCACAGGCCTTTCCAAGGCGCTCACTGAATTAGCAGGCAGCGCTATCTGCCAGGAACAGGTCTGTTCGAATGATCGAGTGCACGAAACATGTGAGTTCCAGCCTTTCCCCGAGCACGGAGAAGTGTCCTCACACAAGGTTACACCAATGCCAAGAAGCTGTTAGGTTATAATGTGCGCACATGCGGCGCTTAGGTGGGTGAGTCAATGGGCTATAACTGACGAAACGCAGGCGGGTGGGAGTGTGGAGAGGAAAAGGGGAAAATTATCCGCAACAAAAACAAAACAATGCGCCGGGCCGGGCCCGGCCGTAATTGTGCTGACCAAGCCAAAGTGGAAACTAAACAAGGGCTGTTTGGAGAAGGAAACGGTTCCAAGGGGATGTCATTATCAGCAATATCTGCAGTCACCGACCGGCCTGGCCAGGGCTGAGGAGTGCAGGGAGAATGAGAGAAATTAGAGCAGGATGTGACCTACCTGTGTACTCTTTAATAGACTACAGGAAATTTCAATTGGGAAACGCTGCGAGCGATAAGGAACACGAGCGAAATAAAAAGACATATTACATCTTCAAATGAGACCTGCTGTTGCTGCTGTTTCGCTGCTCCTGTCAGCTAACCTACGGCAATTATATGTGGGCCACATGCACAAAGCACATACAGTACATGACAAATTTCAACTAAACTTATTTAGCAGGTGCTATAAGAATTGTGCAGCCCTCAAGCTTATGTCCACCCTCCTCCACCCCACCAGCGGATGTAGTGGGCCCTGGAGACAAATCTGTCCGCCATTTTGAGTCTCTAATGAGTAATCAGACCCAAAGTGTCACACACTGAAACATTTTGAAAAATGTGTGTTGCAAGGACAACCGATTCAAGCAGAAAACCAATCCATCCTATATTTCATATTTTATAAATGAAGCCATAGAAAGTTCCACTACACATATAAAAAATGGAGACAAACAGCGAGGATAACTCAAACTAAATGAAATTAGCAGGCCCCTGCCCTACACATGCCCCCATAAATACACAAAAGAGAAAAATGGAGTTAAGGAAAAGTTTTTTTTTCTCTTATGGCATTTACTAAACATAATTCTGGGCTTGTGGGGGTGTCAAACACGACAACTCTGCAAAAGGCTGCGTGTTTTCACCCCATGAATGCACACACATTCTTTTCTGATCTACACAGAAGACGGTTACACTCAGTTTCCAAAATGGTGCATAAATGACACCATAAATATTCCTACCTCAAGGGTCATTACAGCTCAAATGATTCCATTTTAATTACATGCCGGTGCTTTCTAGTAATGTGCATATGTGACTGCGTTGGATTTGCATGTGTGTAGTTGTGCACATGTTGTGTATCTGGTGGTGCATATGTGCGTGTGTGTGTGTGGGTGTGTGTGTGTGTGTGTGTGTGTGTGTGTATGTGTGTGTGTGAGTATGTGTGTGTGTATGTGTTGGCTGGGGGGATATGTACAGTGTATGTCTCCTAAGCATCTCGTTAAAGGAGATGATGTCGACATGTTATTCCCATTAGACTCCATTGCAAAGGTATTTGGCGAGTGGAATTTGCTTTCCCCACACACTGCTCCGTCTCTGTCTGTCAAAGTTGTGCTTTAGTGGGCAACATCCAGACAGGGGAGGGATCGAGGCTCCGTGAACTTGGTGCCAAAATAAAAAAGCACTACTTTACATTCAGCCCCAAACACCCAGTTGCTTGACTTCTGACACCGTTATTTGACAGAGGCAACTGATATATGAAAGCAGTTGGGAAATAAACCAGATCTGTTTTTCTACAGTACGTCAAGTAAAATCGACACAAGCACCCAATAAATCTCACCAAAGGAGGCTTAAAGGTGAAAATAAAGAGGGGCAGAATACACCCAGGCCACGTTTGCATGTTCCGTCGTTTGATCCTCCCACATTGACAACCAGGTGCAGTGGTTGGTCTAAGTAAGCCTTTGAAAAGGGGTGCAGTGCGGTGCAGTGCAGTGGAGTGGAGCTTGCTTGTGGTTTTGGCTCACTTCTCCAGAAAATGCCCAGCTGCCCAACGGACATTTCACATGTGTGTTCACATGTAAGCACCCTGCCGAGAACAAGAAATAATGGGTAACAGTTTCTAAATATATGAAGGGCGCTGATTTACAGATTATGAGCGCTCATTTATTTTTGGGTCCAGGAGCACGCTGCACATGTTGGGCGGATCTATGAGCGCTGCAGTATGTGCGTCGAGAGCCAAAGTACGGTTTTATGGTCTTGCTCGTCTCATTGCTAATAAATGATATTTACAGTAATTGTTTTTATTTGCCTCTACGGCTTTCCAGAAAATGTTTAACCTAATCCTACTGAGTGCAATTCATAGATTAGAGGAGAAAAGGAGCCACTGAAATCAGAGCCAGTTACATGTCCATTAAGAAATGCATAGTTTATGTATGTCAAGAAGTGTTTACCTTTGTTGCTCGGGCAATGATAGTGATTGATGAGCATGTAGTCAACTGTGACCCGAAGACAAATTCCAAGTACGAGGCCGGTCATAAATAACTGGTAGCGAAACGCGGAGCTACTGTTATTTAAAGTGACTTTCACGACTGGCAAAACGCTCATTAGAGCAAAAGCCTCATCCAAAAAGCCTGTGCCAGACATAAAAGCTTTATGGGTCTCCAATGAGACCGAGAGAAAAAGCCACCCTCCACGGTTGAAAAACAAAAAATGAAGCTGTTGAGTTGAAAACACTCACAGAGGAGCCGTACTGTACCGTACCGAAAGCGACCCTGGCCCAATGGCCTGTGAGTTTATCGGAATTTGGAGGATAAGGCACGGAGCGTCGCTCCAGACTGTCAACGCCGTGTTTATGAATTGCTGTTCGCCGGAGCAGTCAGGTGGCCATGTCATGGCACCCACGACAGGCTGCTCTTCCAGCTCACACAGCCATGAAAGACATCCTGCCTGCTGCGCAGCCATTATCAAAGAAGTATTTTTCAAAAAGATTATCAGCTAGGAGTCCTGAAGGAAGTAAAAAACTTTTTCTTTTTTTTCTCCTCCAAAAACACTTTTTTCCCCCCTCCATGTGTGAATCAAGGCCAAGCTGCACTAATGAGACAGTGGAGATGCACTGAAGTTAGCCCAAGCAGTCTGGACAAACAGCCCTGCTCACAGCTGAGGGACTCGACTTGGCAGAGCCACCATCTCAGTGACCTGTGCTGTGCTGTTTGTGTGTGTGTGTGTTTGTGTGTGTGTCATAGGATGTGTGTGTTTGCATCACAGATGTCGGAGAGAGAGGGGGAGAGAGAGAGAGAGAGAGAGAGAGAGAGAGAGAGAGAGAGAGAGAGAGAGAGAGAGAGAGAGAGAGTGTGTGTGTGTGTGTGTGTGTGTGTGCATGTCTCAGTGTCTGTGTCTGTGTCTGTGTATGTGTGTGTGTCACAGAGGTTGGAGCGGACTGTGCAAACACATCCAGCCAAGAGGTTTGTTGTGGTCATAAATATGCGTCTGGGAGCGTATTGGCATTCTCTGCGATTTCGCTGGTTCAGGTGATCTGTCTCCAGCCGGACACTTGGATCCTCCTCTCGCCTGCCCGCCATGTCCACAGTGTTTTATGGGAAACTGTTCTGAATCATTTCCACTGCACTATTTCTACCCGGGTTTTATGTCTGGCAAATACAAAAAGCTCCTTTAACAGCTGATGCCGTAGATCCCGATCAGAATGGGACTCAGTATTACATATCACATAATAAATATGTCACAAATATTTGACCTCGCCCCCTTAGCTATCTGTAGGCCTTAAATCAAAGAAATAGCTTGGATACAAACAGGAGTCATACACGGCACTCCGCTACAGTCACGTTCATTCCGAGCATAACATCTAATACAGTAGTCTCATTAGTACTAATCTGATTACGGTAAATAATTAGAGGCCCGTGCATTATTAACCAACAAACATATACAAGATTTTTACAAGTGTGCAGGATCTTCAAAATAATGTAGGTTTCTGTATTTGTCCTTTCTTTTCTCCCTTTATTCCAGATGTGGGGTTTAGAAGGTATAACTCTCAAAGCTCTCAACACGTGTGCGCGCTACCAGGAGCTCCATCAGTAGGAAAACAGGGATGTGTGTGTGTGTGAGTGTATGAGTATGTGTGTGTGTGTGTGTGAGTGTATGAGTGTGTGTGTGTGTGTGTGTGTGTGTGTGTGTGTGTGTGTGAGAGTGTGAGTGTATGAGTGTGTGTGTAAGTGTGTGAGTGTGTGTGTGTGTATGAGTGTGTGTGTGTATGTGTGTGTGTCTGTGTGTGTGTGTGTGAGTGAATGTGTGTATGTGTGTGTGTGTGTGTATGACTGTGTATGTGTGTGTGTGCCTGAGTGCGTGTGTGTGTATGTGTGAGTGTGTATGTGTGTGTGTATAAGTGTGTGTATAGAAGTGCTGGCGGCGCGGCAGGGACTGATGGGAAAACCCCGGACCAGCGTCGCTTTAATGAGATGTGAAGCGGGAGATGTTCTTCTCCCGGCGCTGCCCCTCTCCACGGAGAGGCTGTCTGGAGGAGCAGCGCTTCGCAGGCCCCTTCCCCTTCCCCTTCCTCTCCCACGGCCACCCCCCAGCTGCAGGACAGGAGAACCGCCGCTGCCCAGCTGACCGTGAAACACAATGGTGGTGAGTCACGGGTCAGTGGACAGAGGCCGCCATCCACCCCATCCACCCCACCGACCAAACACCACCCTCCACAGCCCAGTCTGCCGGTCCAAGAGGAGGCTGCAGACGGTAACTCGTGCCCAGAGCTAGCACCGTGCCGTGCCGTCCTTATCTTGCGAGGGCCCGTGACGACGACTTGGGGGACTTGGAAAGTGGGGCGTCCAACTGGAGTCGGATCAAACGAAATAAAGAAACCAAATCCTCCCCCACCTCCAGTTGACTTCTTTGAAATCTTTTTTCGGTTTGAAGTTGGTGAGAAAAACAGGGGGAGCAAAGGGGGTGGGGGGGTGAGGGGGGGTGGAAGAAACAAAACTTGTGTGTCACTCACAACTGTTGCAAAGTAGCCTAATCCATGGAGAGAGAGAGTAAAGCACAAGGACAGTCTCAACGACAAACTAAATCCCGTAATTAACAGCGCTTTGAATGAGCCTGCTTGATGAACCTGTTTCACGGAGACAAAAGGGCCTTCATAATAACACTCCCATCATTGTCATAGCCACTGCAGTCCCTGTGCCTCGTCCAGGCCCTCGCCCTGTGACCCTGAACACAAAGGAACCTGAGAGCCTTCATCATCAACTACCTCTCCAAACATTTCTGCACTAAAATTGAAGATTAAAAGAAACAGACCAAAACAGCAAAAATAACACCTTAGTTTAGTATACCTTTTTTTAACAGAATGATTTTGATGCCATGAAGGTTTCGGTTTGTGTAGGCATGCTGCCTGAATGCTGCCGTAACCTTGAAATCAGGGCTTCTCTTTCTGTTGGCCTTTCAAATAGTAGTACGTGTCACTACTGCTGCATTTTCATCACTATTCCTGCTGGAAACCACTCAATCCATGAATAGCAGCTGAGAAGCTGAAATTCTATTGCCTTTAAATGGTCTTTGTGTCCTTGTGGAAGCACTATGCGTATATGTGTGGATGTGTTTGTGTGTGTGTGTATCGATATGTGTGTGTGTGTGTGTGTATTTGTGTGGATACGGATGCGTTTGTGTGTATGTATGTGTGTGTGTGTGTGTGTGTGTATCTATATGTGTGTGTGTGTATATGTGTGTATATGTGTGTGTGTCTGTGTGTGTGTGTGTGTGTGTGTGTGTATTTGTGTGGATACGGATGCGTTTGTGTGTATGTGTGTGTGTGTGTGTGTGTGTGTGTTTGTCAGTGTACACATGCCTGTGTATTTGTGCGTGTGGTGGATGTGCACACATGTGCATGTTTGTGTTTGCATGTGCATCCACGCGTGCGTACGTGTCTGGGGGGTCATTGTTATTCCCCGGAGGCTGGCAGTCGCACGCGCTCAGTCTGTACTGTCTGCTGCAGCGAGCCAGCCAACCCCCCCAGCCCCCCCCCCCCCTCCTCCCAGCCCCCCCAGCCCCCCAACCCCCCCAGCCCCCCCAGCCCCTCCAGCCCCCACCCCCCCCTCCCCCTCCCCAACCCTCATTGTCTGTGCTCTGTCTGCAAACCGCACTGGGACCTGACATTACCTCTCTGCACCACATAAACATGTCCTCTCCAGAGCTAGTGCCTAAAAGGCTTTACAGTCCCCCACAACTGCAGCACCGTGCTGCGCTTGCCACAGTGCTCATTAAGCACAACAAATGGAATGGCAAATGTAAAAACACGGCACTGCGATATAGCCAAGGTATGGGACTATAAACTAGCCTGCACTCTTGCTGTGTGTGTGTGTGTGTGTGGGGGGGGGGGGGACTTTACACAGCTGTCATGTTTACACATTGACCCTGGCAAACATTGCGCTTGTTCTCTGCAATACTGTGTATGTTCTGTGATGATTTACCATTTCATTGTGCACATTTGTTGGCTCATCAACCAAGCAAACTGCTGCCATAAAAATCAGAGATAGCAGTAAAAATGGCCAAAAAAAATTTTTTTGTCCCTGCAGTCCTCATGGACTTTATAGTATATCACGCCTGTGGACCATGGCCAGTCACAAACACTCCGGGGTTAAACGTCTCGACGCCGCACTTCTGAATATATACGGAAGCTGCCTCACGTATGTAACACAGCGTCCTAATGTTGACTGAGTGGCACCATGCCAGCTCCCACCAACGACACACACACACACACACACGCACACACACACACACATACAGACACGGCGTCCAGCGAGCAGCCCCGTCTCTGTCTTCGGGAGCCAAGGGTGCCGTGCGCATCCTGTCTCGCGCCCACTCCCGAGGAGCTCATTAAAAATCTGCTGAGGCAGCCGCAGCCTTTGAAATGCAAGACAAGACAAGGGAGGGGTGGGGGCAGTGGTGGCGGCAGTGGTGATGGTGGTGGTGTTGGGGTGGGGGGTACTGGAAGATGGTTTTAAATAATGAATTTCAGGTTACTGTACAAGTCCCAGCGAAACAAAAAAAAAAAAAGAAAAGAAAAGAAAACTCTCCCGCTGCTTCTAGTCATTAATTGCCAGTTACACTCTATTAAGAGAGTGAAAGGAGCTTGTCAAAGGCCTGGGGACAGAGGGGTGGGGGCTGCTTCTGAGCGAGAGAGAGAGCGAGAGAGAGCGAGAGAGCGTTTGAGGGAGCGAGGGCTCCTTTGTCTGGGGCTGCTGCTGTGCTGCTGTTGCTGCTGCTGCTGCTGGCGTGCTGGCCTTGAGAAATGTGACGGCGGGCCCCTCCCTTCCCTTTGTTCACATCTCAACTG
>CM059280.1:7923445-7950945 GCA_030347295.1 Setipinna tenuifilis | reverse complement strand
TCTGGAGACAAATACTTACCAGACACATATTTGGAGACGAGTCTGATATATGATCCAGATTAACCCAGATTGAACTGTATACACGAGGAATTTCAGGACAAACAAATGGTGCAGCAACACACTACACACTACCTGGCAACACTGCAGATGGATGAGCTCAGAGGCGGAAAGTCTGAGTACAATGGAACAGAATATAGCCTACGAGCATGTACACATTCCCAGGAGCCAAAACATAGAAGAAGCATGAATGGTATAAAACTCTTGCAAATCAAACAGCGCCATCATTTCTCATCATTCTCAAGTTTGATATACTGCACGATCGTGTCCTCTGGTGACTGTTTTTTTTTTTTTTTTTTTTTAAAAGGGTTGAGATTCCAAGCCTCTCTGGATGCTTGAACGTGTTTCACTGCATAAAAGCCGTGTGAGTATCATGGGAAAGCACACAAAGAACCCCAAATATATGTTCATGCTCTCTGCTCTTGGTTATTTATGTCCCCCCTCGAATAACCCACGCAGTCCCTCGTCACATTCCCACTGCTATACGTTGCACTTTGGCATGGCCCCGGCTGTATATTTACAGGGAGAGGCGCGGGCCTCGCTAGGGTTTTTGTGGCAGGAGGACGGAGGGGTGTAGCTCTCCTTTGGGGACGCCAGCCCCAGCCACCGGCAGCCTATTTTGGTTTCGGTACATCACTGGGGGGGTGGGGTGGGGTGGGGCATAAAAGTAAGGACGATACATAGAGCCCTGCATTGACACGGTGCCCTTTGAGGATACTGTTAATGTTATTACTAATAATAAGCGTCTTTGAGTACTATGAAAAGCGCTATATAAAACTGATGTATTATTATCATTATTATTAATAATAATAAGGAGGCCAAATACGGTATTCTTTTATTATTATATGGGGCCCAGCGTTTATTGCCCTGCACTTGCATCACTGGATGTGCTCTGGGTCTCTGTGCTGTGCCCCCTGTGACTGGGTCATACACCTAAAGCACAGTTTGTTTATGACATGAGCATATGTCTATATGGTTACATAAAAGCACTGTACACAATAGCACTGTAACAGCTCAGCTTGCTACCGATGAGATTATGTTATAGCATATATGGGTTTATAGGTAAGCGTGACACAGACCCACATAGAATAGAGACTACAGCTACGCTGAATATGAGACTACATCTACGCTGAATAAGGGAACTGTGAAACAGGAAGTGTGCCATGAACGCCATTCAGAATAGTTGCGAACCAGCTTTTGCACACATTTCTTGGCATTTAAGTGATGCTGAGCTTCACTCCTCAAACGTGAAAAAAAAAAAAACATTCTTTAAAACCTGCGTGCCTAATTGGGATGCTGCATTTGTGCCTTTGCTCACACATCTTTTGAATAATTCAGAGGAGAAACAAATGCCTCACCACTTGCCATCCCAGGAGATCTTATGATACTTTCGTAATGGGCCTTTTAAAAGAATTCTTACTCGCCTCAAGACTGGCAGCAGTTAAATATTTATATCCTTCATAGTGGATACCTTTCAGTCTCATACCTTTCAGTCTGAAATACACTACACTGTGAGATATGCTTTTTGAAAAAAATAAAATAAAAAAACAGAAATCCTTCCTACTTCCTTTGGCTGCATTGTTCAACCACCGAGATGTTGTTTTTACGGAAATATGGGTAACTTATGTAAGTGGACAGTCTAAATTATTATGATTTTCTTATAAATCCACCACATAACTCCATGTAATGCTGCACAATCCTGCTACATTGAAAGACTGTGACTGTTCCACTGTCTGGCTGTCATTCACGTGTGCACACTAAAGCATTTCCAAGAAATCGCACGCATCATGATCCTCTCCTCTGACGGTCTGCACATAAATAAATATCTTCTATTTCACTTGCTCAAGCGGGGCAAGTTGCATTAACCCTCTTGTGAATTGAGATGGCAACGCTGAGGCCAGACACTGTGCTACACTTTCATGCATTGTGTGCTGATCCAGCTCTTTAAAAAAAAAAAAAAAACACACACACTCCTTTATTTTCTGTTGAGATCCGGTTAAAGAAAAACAAACACCAACAAAAAAAAAAACATGTCTACATGTAATTGCATCTATTAGTCATGAACAGAGCATAGCATCATATTCAATACCTAACAATAACTCGCTCTTTACTTACTCACATACAGAGCATCATGTTGTGTCCTCAGACTGAAAAACCTAAAGTGTGCACAGATATGCCACAGGAGGACACAGCTGTCGTGATGGTGAGCCATTTGCATGTATCATGTATTATGCATGTAATTATACTGCTTTGCTGTGCATATGTAATGTAGTGTAAGGCTCCATAAACCGTAATAACCACAATTAGCCCCCCCCCTATATGCTAGGCTATTATCACTGGCTCTTTATCATAAAAGCCCCGTTTTCATTCGTTAGATGGCCTCACAGAAAGACAAACCTCTAAGACATTATGAGCCTTGACTGAAACAGGGTAAAACTCTGTTATTGAATTCCACCCACTGAGTCGGATGAAGTGTAATTCCAGTCTGGGATGTATCTCATTAATGCAAACTGCTGGAGGTCAGTCCCCCACCCCCACCCCCTCCAATCCCCCATAAGCATGCATGTGTATGTGTCTGTATGTGGGCTTGTATGGCCTCACATTCAGGGGGCTCAGGGAAAGCCTGTTGGAGCCCAGGGACTTTCTCCAGACTACACTACCGCCCCTGCTCCACCATCCCACACTGAGCAGTAAACTTTATTTCTCAGTCCAGACAACAGCCATCATAGACACACACACACGCACACACACACACACACACTCACACACACACACGCGCGCGCACTCACATATCTGAAACAACTTAATAAGTAAAAAAAAAAAAAACACGAATGTAAATAAAAAAATAATCAACCCAGTGAGTACATTGTTCGCGTCCTCCCCGTCTACACTACGTAATGTAATGTTCACAGCCAAATGGGCTTATTGAGTTGATATGGTGCGACTCGGTCGTGCTCTTCCCCCCCCCCCCCTCTCTCTCGCAGGGATGTGACACTGTGATGTGGGCGTACTAGCGGCCTGGGCTGTGCCGCTGTGCCCTTTGGCTGTGAGGCGGTCAGCCGATCCGCATCTGACAGCGGCCAGATGGCCACACTTATAAAAATGGGATCACGAGTGTTGATGTTGGATGGTTTGGTTTTTATTAGAGGGTGACAGTTTCTGAGGATGTGTGTGTGTGTGTTTTTTTTTTTAAACAAAAGACAATAAGTGTAATTGTCTTATGCCAGACCGAGGTACATCTGTTGCCTAGACATTTAATTGTTTTTTTTTCTTTTTTCAGATGCCAGACTTGTCACTTCCTTTGTTTTTTAGTCTCTGTGCCTAAAAAGTGCTGAATCAAAGAAGAAAGAAGTGCTTTTGTACCCGACAGGAAACATAAGCAACGCAATATATATATAAACTGCAGCTACAGGAAATAAACTGTAAACAACTTGAGGTTTGGGTTAAAGGCATGACCGACCCTGTACAGGATAGTTACTGACACTGTAAAGGACTGCATTGAAGACACAACTAATGTCAAGATTTTTGACACAGAGGACCAATAGTGACACACTTTAGAAAAACTACAGCATTTCAATAATAACAATGTAATGGGGATTATGTCATGCCAGACATAAAACAGAAGCTGGGAAGATGCTGTTCGGTCAGCCCCCATTTCTTTTGTGCACAAAGACATGTCACAACAAATTGAGAGTTTGATCTTGGGCATAATTGCCAGCAGACATCGTTTGCAATTAGCAGCCAGAGAACAATGCCGAGTGAAAACTTTCTGGTGATGACTTCGTTTTTGAGGCGAGCGCTTTGTCTAACTGGATTAGGACAGACGTGCACTCCCTCTCTCTCCTTCTGTGACAACACACACGCACACACACACGCGCACACACACACACACACACACACACACACACACACGCAAAAGCCCACAGACAAAAGTGAGAGCCGAGCCCAAGTCACTAGACCCTCTAACGCAGCATGACAGGTGGGCGAGCAGGTGGAGTTGTCTGGTAACATTTTTTGTTAAGGGGATGTCAAAGACAAGCCCATGTGCATTAACGTCAAATGGTAGCGGTGGCCATAGCTGGGGATGGAGGTTAGTGGGGTGCTGGGTGGTGTTAGTGGGGGGCTGGGTGGTGTTAGTGGGGTGGGAGGGGTGTGGTACCTTTAACTCCGTGACAAGCATCTGCACAGGCAATCAGGCAAGGTCAGAGGGAGAGAGAGAGCTCCAGCGGAGTTAGCCTCCATGAGAGGGCTAAGTCACCGTGGCTGGGGGCAGTGGGGCGCGGATGACCACAGCACACAGTGCCATGCAGAGCGGGATTAGGGCCCGAAGCATGGAAGCAGTGGCAGGAGGGGGGGTGGAGAATGGGGGGGGTTGGTACGGGGAGGGATGGGGAGGTGGGGTGGAGATGTGGAGCCAGGACTTAAGGCCTCCATGCAGGTTCCACAGAAGTGGCAGAGGTGCTGATACAGTGGAAACAGGACTCCCCACACACAGGCTTTTTAAAGAGCCCCTTCGTGTGGGCAATGCACACAGCACCAGGAGGGCTGGGGGTGGCGAGGAGGGGGAGAGGAGGGGGGGTGGGGAGGAGGGGAGGAGAGGAGGGGAGGAGGGGAGAGGAGGGGAGAGGAGGGGGCGGGGGGTGTGTGTGGAGTGCTCTTATCCATGAAGCTCACACGGAGTTGGCAGAGAAACCTCCTTTTCCTATACACAGGCATCCAACCTACCAACAAAATACACACACACACACACTCTCTCTCTCTCACACACACACACACACACACACACACACACAATCAAGCTAAGCTTTAGCATAGACATAGACAACATACGCATACAACATACACATAGACAACATCTTCTGTCTTTCACTCTTATACAGACACACACACACACACACACACATACACACACACACACACACACACGCAAAGCTTTAGCATAGACAACATACACTCTTCTGTCTTTCACTCTTATACACACACACACACACTCACATACACACATGAACACATACAACCATGCACACACAAACACACACACACACACCCAAACACAAAAAAGCCCCTCTGAGGCTGTTTGCTGATCTGACAGCAGTGTTCTCCACACCCTACTGTAGAGGTGCAGTGAGCTTTCGCAGAAGCCCCTCTCCCCCACACCCCCCCACCCCCCGGGCTCTCAGCCTCTCTCATATTTACATCTCATTCTCCCCTCATCTCCAGCTGCCTGCCTCTGCCAGCAGTGTGGTGCCCTGGCGGCCTGCTGTTAGTCTTGGCTCCGACTCCAGCCTAACTCTTCTCTACCCTACCCTACCCTACCCAGCTCACAGCCCCCCCAACCATGCTGCTGCCCCCCCCCAAGCCCGCTCTGCTACCCCCCCCCCACCCCGCCCCAAAATGAGTTGAGCAATCCCCCAGTTTCCCCTGCATAGCTCTTTCCCTCCTCGTCCTTGTTTTTCTCTCCCTCGCTTTTAACCCCCCCTCTCCCCCCCCACCCCTGATTTTTTGTGCCAATCTCTTCCTCTCGGTCTCCCCCTTTTCCTCTCCCTACCCCATCATCACCTCATCCCGTTCCCTCTCTCTCTCCCCCTCTCTCTCTCTCTTTCTCTCTCTCTCTCTCTCTATCTCTCTCTCTCCCCCCTCTCTCGCTCCCCACTCTCCCCCTCTCTCTCCCCCTCTCTCTCTCTCTCTCTCTCTCTCTCTCTATCTCTCTCTCTCCCCCCTCTCTTGCTCCCCACTCTCCCCCCCTCTCTCTCTCTTTCTCTCTCTCCCTCTCTATCTCTCTCTCTCTCCCCTCTCTCGCTCCCCACTCTCCCCCTCTCTCTCTCTCTTTCTCTCTCTCTCTCTCTATCTCTCTCTCTCCCCACTCTCCCCCTCTCTTCACCATTCAGCCTGCTACCAGCTCCATCTGCTGTGTTAGAGTCACCAGCTTGCCTGCTCTGTTGCGTCCTTTTCCCTCAGCTCCCAGAGCTGAATGTGTGAGCAAACACACACACACACACACACACACACACACACACAGACACACACACACATAGACACACACCAACAAGAGAAAAAGCACATCTTGGCAGTTTGGGAAGGACAATGATATTAACACTGAAATGCTTTTTAAAATAAGAAATATATATTTCACTGCATTTTCAGTGGGGAAGTATTAGACAACTAACAGCTTACTTTCAAGTGCTGGCTGATGGTGAGTAGCTGAGGGGGAACACTGCCTTCTGTATGAAATTCTTAAAAAAATTGTCATTTTATGAAAACCATATTTCTCTGCAATAAACTGTCACTGTGTTTAACGTTATTGCAGATTATTTCCACCCTAAAAGAGATAATGGAATAGCTGGATCGTACTGTTGTAAAACCAAGTATTATCAATTACAGTAACAAACTAGAAAAGGTTGTTTAGAGAGCGGCTAATTTTGTCACGGTGAGAATTAGTAGAGAGTATTTGCGAGCATTTGAAGACATTGGGAGGCCAATTACTGGCTAATGTATACACACTGGCCCTGACTTGTGGGTGAACTATAGTGGGTGAGTAATGAGGAATGGCGCTTCACAAACACAACAGTGTTTTTGGAAGCCCTCTGATTTCGGCACTCTTTTGTAGGGGTTTTTTGTCTAACCGAAAGCTGCTTCCCCTCCCTGATAGTTAATTTTAAATCTACAATAAATCACAGGCTCTGCCTGTGAGGGGATGATGTTGGGGTAGTGTGTGTGTGTGTAGGTGTGTGTGCGTACGTGTGCGTACGTGTGCGTGTGTACGTGTGCGTGTGTGTGTATGTGTGTGTGTGTGTGTGTATGTCTGTGTGTGTGTGTGTGTCTGTGTGTACGTGTGTGTGTGTACGTGCGCGTGTGTACGTGCGCACGTGTGTGTGTGTGTGTGTGTGTGTGTGTGTGTGTGTGTGTATGTGTGTGTGTATGTGTGTGTGTGTGTGTGTGTGTGTGTGTGTGTGTGTGTGTGTGTGTGTGTGGGGAGCTGTTTGAGGATGCTGTGCAGGCTTTCTCTCTGCCCCTCTCTGGACCAACGCCAGCTCCACATGTCTGCAGGCAACGCAGCACAGCGCAGGCCCTCACACTCATCATAAAATATGAAACACACATCGGGAGAGAAACACAAAACAAACTCGCCTCTGTGTGTCTGTGTGTGTGTGTGTGTGTGAGAGAGAGAGAGAGTGTGTGCATGTGTGTGTGTGTGTGAGAGAGAGAGAGAGAGAGAGTGTGTGTGTGTGTGTCTGTGTGTGTGTGTGTTGGCTCATGTATGTGTGTATGTTTATCTAAAGGTGTATGGTACAGTTAGGGGTGTATGAAGCAAACTGACAAAAAAAAAATCGCAAAGCAAACAAAAGCTCCAGGGGGTCTGTGTGTGAATGTGCCTATAGCTTTGTAGAAATGTGCACTGCATCCGTCTGGGTCACAGAGTATGCCTGCCTGCTTGCCTGCCCGCTTGCCTGCCTGCGTGCTTGCCAGTGTAGGTTTTAAAGATTTATGTTTTTTGACCCATATGACACAATGTGCATTTCTGTGTGTGTGTGTGTGTGTGTGTGTGTGTGTGTGTGTGTGTGTGTGTGTGTGTATGTGTGTGTGTGTAAGCATATCCATGTTGTATGTGTGGGTGGAAAGTACAGCCCTCAAGTAAAAAGCAGCTATCCAGTCATTAGGCCTTCGGAGCTGATCATATCCGTCTCTGTTGTGGGTTTCGACTGGTACCGAAATGTCTTCACGCCTCAGTGTATTCAGCGTAAGGGCACCGACGCAGCGGGCCACCTATAGCCATAAAAAGTTTGGGGGACTGCCCTAGTTCCAGTAAAATGGGTCAGAACACTCCACCATACGCTATAATCTGCACCGTCTCTCTCTCTCTCTCTCTCTCTCTCTCTCTCTCTCTCTCTCTCTCTCTGCGTACTAATTATAAACCTTTCACTTACACCCATGGCACAGGACGAAGAGCCAGGCAGGCAGGGCAGGCAGGCAGGCAAGGAGGCAGGCAGGCAGACTACATTACATGGGCAGTAAAGTGGACATCTCTCTCCCAGACTGCTGATTCACATTTTGAATTATGCAGATTTTTACAATGCAATGCGGCGCTAACATACAAACTGTGGTGGCTAGGCTAGCTCATGCAAGGGTAAGTTATGCAATGCCCAAGCGAGACAGAGAAAGAGAACAGAAGACAGACATTGCCTTCAGGACAGGATGGTAGGTTCGGTTCACTTGGTCATTGCTGTTTCTTTTCAGCTGTACTTGTTCCACCTACAAAGCAGTGCATTTTAGTTGCTGAGCAGAAGTTAAACAGGTCAAGGTGATTAGCAGGCCTCGCCATGGCATGGCCCTTTGATAGATGCCTCAGCGTACAAACTCTGTGTCAAATTCACCCATTCATGGGGGTGCTGTGTCATGGGGGTGCAGTGCGTAGAGCACCCGTACCATGGGGAGCCAGGTTCGAATCCGGTCTGGTTCATTTCCCAAGCCTACCCCATCTCTGTCCCACTCACTTCCTGTCCTGCTCATCACTGTCCTATTGCAATAAAACCAAAAAGCCCAAAAAATATACCTAAAAAAAATTCACCAGTTCATATTTCCATGTGAGTTTACAGCAGGTCCGAGGGAGGCTGGGAAAGGCACTGAAACCATAATATCATTACACCAATGCATCAACCTCCAGCATGTAAGGTGTGCGTGGTAAACAAATCCATTAGTCCTGTTCACACCCCCCTCCGTCCCAGGCAGGTTGGTGCGGAGCCATGTAAGCTCTTCCTCTCTCTGTCCCTGCCAACAGAGTGTCTGTGGGTAAAAATCAATCCCCTGGCATGCACAGAGGATGACATAATGACATGCAATAGCAGTGTTAGCACATCGGTAAGGTAAGGTAAAACCTTGTATGTATTATTTGTTGCAAGTGCATGATGTCTAAAGGAATATAGATATCTTAACATGTCTGACAAATTATATTTAGACCAGAGGAAAATGCAGTCTAAGAGGAATTCAACATCAAACTGTATTATTTTCAATGCCTCACTACAAGACAGAGCTGAACTTAAGCTGAACCACACATGCAAAAAAAGCCATCTAAAGAGATGACATTATTTTCTTTCTCAGAAGCCTCAAAATCTTCCCCAGAAAAAAAAGGTTAAGTCCTCGTGTTTGGGCCGTAGCAAATGCCAACAGGCTCTGTCAGGGCGTATTAGAGCTGTGTGTCACTCATTTTTGTCGGAGGCACATCAAAACAGCGCCTGGCAATGGGCATGTATTTGTGGTGCGTTCCCAGAAATCTTGGGCAAAATCTCCTCCGATCTGAAACAAGGTAAACCTGTCAAAGGAACATCACCATCGCTGTCGCTGAGAGGAAAGAGGAGACATCGGCTGCAACATCACAACGGGAAACAGCTGAGACCAATAGCCACCCACCCGCCTGCACTGGCTCTCTTTAACACTCCCACGCGTCGCGGTGAACCACTGATGGCATTTCTCAGGTGGAGATGTGGCGTCACCGCCATGCGCTATCGTTCCTTGGCAGACAGCAGGCAGGCAGCAGGCAGGCAGACAGACAGATAGACAGGCAGGCAGGCAGGCAGGCAGGCAGGCAGGCAGGCAGACAGGCAGACAGACAGACAGACAGGCAGGCAGGCAGGCAGGCAGACACGTAGGCAGGCAGACAGACAGACAGGCAGGCAGGCAGGCAGGCAGGCAGACAGGCAGGCAGGCAGGCAGGCAGGCAGGCAGGCAGACAGGCAGGCAGATAGACAGACAGGCAGATAGACAGACAGGCAGGCAGGCAGACGGTGGTACGAGTGGGTGGTGGGGGGTAGCATCTCTCCCACATGGCCAACAATGGCGTGAAGAAGCAGGAGCCTGCGGGATGCCACCCCAGATAAGAGAGCAGGAAGGCGGCTCTCCTGGTTCTTAGCACAGCTATTAATGTGCCAGTCTGCTAGGGATGGGACTCCATGCACAGGAGATGTGTGTGTGTGCATGTGGTGTGTGTGGTGCATGTGTGTGTGTGTGTGTGCATGTGGTGTGTGTGGTGCATGTGTGTGTGTGTGTCTGCATGTGGTGTGTGTGTGTGTGTGTGTGTGTGTGTGTGTGTGTGTGTGTGTGTGTGTGTGTGTGTGTGTGTGTGTGTGTGTGTGTGTTTGTGTGTGTGTGTATGTCTGTGTGTCTGAGTGCATATGTACATGTGTATGTATGTATGTGGTATTGTGCGCGTGTGTGTGGGTGTGTATGTATGTATGTACATGCACGTATAGATATGTATGTGTGTGTGTATACGTGTATATGTATGTGTATGTGCATGTTATGTGTATGTACATATGTGTGTATGTGCATGCTAATGTGCCTGTGCATGTGTGTGCGTGTTAGTAAGAAGTCCTCCTACAGCGATGAAGGCCTATCAGATATTTAGGCTGTATGTATCAGAGGGTAACTACTAACACAGTACACACTGAGTCTGATATGTATTCCACTCACAAACGCTAGCCTGGTGTTTAGACCTATGGCATGATGAATGTGATCAAATATTCATTCACTTAATAATAATTCTGCCACAAAGAATGAACAACATCACTGACAGGATAAAGAAAGGCTTTGAATTTTTGCAACAGTCCTTGTTTTACCCTCTGAAACAACCCACTGTAAAAAAAAAAAAGACTTAAGCTGCAGCATCACATCATGTGGAACCACTGGCTTTACTGTGAAAGTGTGATAGATGTTCTTTGTTTAAGAGTGCTGGTCTGCCACCCCTATTACTTTCACAGACTTTTTCCTCCAGACTCTCTTACACAGACATTTACATGGGCACTTACAAAAAAAAAACTGAATCAGGATCACAGATTCCACCAAATCGTGCCTCAGTGTCTCATTCCCTTATCTGCAAGGCGACAGATTGGCCGTCGCTGTATCGCTGTATGTTTTCATTCGGGGCGAGATAGGAGATGTGTCTGAGAGCCTGACGTTATAAGCTGTACTGTGGGTTAGTTCTCCAGCACCACAGGCAAGAATTACATCATCTTAAAATGAGCACCATGTATGAAGCATAGCATAAGGCTGGATAGAAACGTCCATAGAGCACACACGCACACTGCCTTGGAGAGCAATGAAAGTGGTGTGGTGATTAGCATTCCTCCAGCAGGGCGGTATCTCCCTTAGTAAGCAGTGGAATTTAAGGGTTTTAATTGCCTACAATTATTCATAAAGTGGAGACCATTATCTTCTGCAGCAGCAGCAGCAGCAGCAGCAGCAATAACAGCCAAGTTGTGCATTGCAGTGAGATACTCCACTAATACCCAGAGCGCAAAAGGACAGTTATTAAATTCAGTTACTTTTTTCCAGAGATCCAGAGGAGACCACACAAAACAATATCCTGATCGGTATGCATCGTATTCGCTGTTGCTGCCATTCCCAGGTTGCCAACACACCCCCCCCCCCCTCCACACACACACACACACACACACACACACACACACACACACACACACACCCCACCTCCCCAAACCCAAATCTGTTTTTCATCTCTGACATCAGGTGGATGGCTGCTCTTCCTAAGACAAATCACTCACCGTGCACTCAGTGCACCACTGAGCCAACTGTTTAGTTTAACAAGCCCACCGCTCCCTCGTTTGTTCAATTATGTATTAGTGAATAGAATCAATGTATAGATCCGGCCATGCTGCACTTTGAACCCTGTATGGATCAGATATACCAAGCTTTAACCTGGAAGATGTTTGCATGCACAGTATTTGAATACATTATTTGTTATTATATGCTTCATTTTTCTTTATGTGGAAAAAAGATATAGTCCAGAAATGAAGCATTAAATGAGAAGATAATAGGATAATAAGCATTAAATGAGTCGGTGTATATGGGGCATATATTTATGTGTCTGTATAAGAGAGAATGAGGGAGAGAGAGAGAGAGAGATAGAGAGAGAGAGCAGGCTCCGTTTTATTCTCAATTTTTCAGTAAAACAGTTAAATACAGCTTTGTAGCAGGCACAGAGCAGACCAAGCGTGTAGTCAAATGGCCGCGGAGACAACTTACCCAGCAACAGGTCAAATGAAGACATGAACCTTAAGTAAAGATTCAGTGGAAATACAAGTGCATCAAAGGACAGACATCCCCTTACATTCATCTTTCATCATCAACATGGACCATTATGTCCACGTTCTGAGGTACTTTTCCCTCACTTATCCAGGGCAGGAAGATGAAAGGGAAGCAGGCAGAGAGGCCGTTTAGCATGGCAGAGGACTGGGGGTTTTTGTATTGTTAGACCTCCAGCTGGGCTTTTCCTCTGAGTATTTTTTTTCTCGTGCTGGTGAGTGACGAGGACTCTTTGTGCAACAGCAGCCGTTTACATGTTGATGAGTGTGAGACAGCCGTGGTGAGATATTTGCCAAGGCCTCAACCTTTCCACTGACGCATAAAAGTCGTCAATAGTGCTACATCACCTTAAAGATGCAGCTTCCAGAGGAGGGGGGTTGGGGTGGGGGGGGGGGGGGGGGCAAATCTGGTGGCAACACTTAAGGGGGGCAATCATGCATGGGAACAGCCCCTAATGAGACTTCTGGGAGCTTCATGGGGTTTGGGGAACCAATGAACAATAACAACCGCAATGTGTTCTTGAGTATCTGGTCCAATTCAGCACATTTAGAAAATGCTGCAGAGGAAGACGCAATCCAGGCAGCAGTCTAGCCAAAACAGTACGAAACCGACAAGAGGAGATCATTTTCACTTCATTTCATTTCACGAAAGAGTGAAAGCTGCATTTTTGGAGGAAAATAAAAATTTCCAAGAAGAAGCCCTGAGAGATTCCATCACTCTTTTTTTCCCTTCCCCCCCCCCCCCCCTTTTCAATGTGATGGAATTCTCTTTATATCGGCAGACTCTTTGTCATCCCAGTGTATCCTCACTCCCCTTCTCCCTGACCTCTCCGGAGCTGTCATGATGTCACACCGTGGGCCTGCGTGACCTCCGACCCCTGGGCTATTCAGTGCATTAGCATCTGACCAGTGGGAAAGTCGGGTTCTCCACACATGCTAAGCACGCTGAGCGCCCCCTGTTCCGCACAGGCACACCCGGGCAGGGACGGCGCACCAGAGGGGGGAAGGGTGGGAGCAAAGGCGTGCAGCATTGATACTCCTAACCAGCTGACCCTGTCCAATCTCAGAACTTGAGTCTCCTCTTTGTCTGTGGCACAGAGGCAACACAAAGGATTAAAGTGTGAAAGCAAGAGGCCATCTAAGTCACACAACATTTTAATCCTGCAGTTGGTTCACAGAGTCAGCAGGCAAAATAAAAGAACAGAGCAAAAAAATCGGTCATGAGTACTCAGAAAGTGCCATATAGTTTCCATCAGTTTTAAATTGTTTATTTATAAAATGAGTGAAAAAGTTTTGCTCAAATCTTTACAATTCATCTGCAACCTTAGAGGCTGCTTGTTGACACACACACACAGACATAGAGTTCTGCCCTCCACTGTGTGTGTGTGTGTGTGTGTGTGTGTGTGTGTCTGTGTCTGTGTGTCTGTGTCTGTGTCTGTATCTGTGTATGTCTCTGTGCTGTGTAGGACAGATAGAGATATAGAGAGAGGAATAAGACATAGAGGAATAGAGTGAGAGAAAGAGAGACAGAGAGAAAGAGATGGAGGTAATGCCCTGCTCCCAGAACACTTCAGTGTGCCTGATGAACCCTCCAGATGTACATGACTTTAGTGCAGAGACCTCAAAAAACATCACTGTGTCTCTCACTGAACTGGCACCCTTGCCAGATTCTTCCCTCCTTTTCTGTGTATGCGGGCCCTTAGTTCTTCTGAGGGACTTATTGATTACAAAGCTCAAGAAGCATATCCTAACTGGAGGCTGTTTCTGGGAAAGGGATCAGTTGCAAGACAAACAGAGATTGTTGAGACTAGAGGGATGGGGTGTGTGTGTTTGTGTGTGTGTGCGCGTGTGTGTGTGTGTGTGCATGTGTGTGTGTGTGCATGTGTGTGTGTGTGTTTGGAGGGGGCAGGCTTGGCTTTAAAGGCGGACTGACTGGTGGAGCTGCGGGCTGTGTGGACATTTTTATACCGAGCGCCTCGGTCGGCAATGGGCCTCTTACATCACGGTTCAGCAAGGGGATGATGCCTGCCGGCTCGATCTCCCAAGGCACAGACTGAGTGTACCTGCCAGGTCTCTGTCATAGCAACCCAGTTAGGCCGTCCACACGTTTCTTCGGTTTCAGCTAGGGCTTTGAATCGATCGAAACTTGGAAGCGCGGCCGAATGTGGTCAAAGGCAGTGGGCTAGCTGTCTTTCTTTTTTTTCCCCCATTCTGGTTTCTGCCCATGCCCAAGTGGTGATTCAAAACATGCAAATGTCTTTTTGCTCTTCTACTCTGGACAGACATACAGCTTCCTCTCATTAATACAATTTTATCCTCGTGGTCTGGTTTTAAAAGACTCTAAACCCTTGACACAAACAGCAGAAGAGGGTAGAAAAAAAATGAGGAAACTTCTCCAAAACAAAGCCTGTGGCCAAACTCATGGGGAAGGCATGCGTGAAGGCCTGCGGCCATTTGGTGTGGTAGGAAAAAATGTCTCTGATAAACAGTATCATGTGAAAAGCTAAAATGTGGGCAGCCATGGAATCAATCACCGCCGGGCTCGTTCAGGGACGTCAAAAGGCATCATCAAACATTCGGCCAGGACAAAGATGAGGGGGGAGGACACCTTTAACCACAGGCCCCTCAGCAATGCAGCTCACACAGCTCGCACAACTTCGCTCAGACTACCAGCCTCTCTGAGGAAAGTTTAATGAGATACAATTCAATTTGAGGAGAATAGGGTGGAAGGGAGCAATAGACATAGTATGAGAGGCTTGACTTCTGTAATGAGCCTATTTTGGGGCACAATGCTCTAACTGATGGCGCCCCCCCCCCTTCCCCGTTACTTAATGTGAACACACTCAGATGGCTTTAGTGAGTCAGCTCAGGTAATATATTTGGGGCTGCAGGCTATAGGTGCCAGTTTTATTTTACACAGTCACAGCTGAGACCTGCACCCAGAACATCAATAGGTCTGTGTACTTCTTAATAGTTCCTAATTAAAGCTTGAATTATTTTTGCAGATACAAAGACTCCACATATTACTTGCGCTCTGGGACCTGGGAAACTGCATCATTGTTTTCTTGTTTTGTCTGACCAAGCAAAGAAGGAACAAATTACCCTCGAAGCAAGCAGATTAACACTCTTTCTCTTTAAAGTCAAATATATGTTTCTGCAAGATGAATGTTTAGACCAAATCCTAGTATCCCCCATTGGGTTTTTTGTTGTGCTAGGGGCTCCACAGAACTCCATATCCATCCATATGCGTTGGCTTGCAATGGTGTGTCTATAGTGTTTGCTTGGTTGGAGCAACCCCTGCTGGGCCTCTGTCTGTGACGAATAATTCTTTTTAGTGTTCGCAGCCTTCCACCCACGCAATCCATATTTCATGACCGCGCCATAGTAGCTGCTCACTGCTGCTGCCAGCACTGACAAGGTTTGTACTTCAAAGCAGCAGGGCACTCAGGCTGGGAGTCAATGAAACCGTGGCCATTGTTTACCGTCTACATTTAGAACGTGTGGGTGGAGAGGCGCGGGGCCCTTGTCGGCTTGCCTCTTGCACAGACGCCGCCGCCGCTCACCTATGCAGCGAGCGCTCAGTGCAAGTACAAGACGCAGCGGTTTGTTGGAGGAGGGGGCTTTCGAGGGGGGTGGGAGGGGGTGGTGACTCAGGGCTGAAGCTGGTCGTGATTACTGTGCTGGCCTGGTACTGATTTTGCAGCAAATGTTAGCTAATGTCCGCTCCAGTGCTGTGCTGGGGAGACACCATTAAAAAAAGGGACGGATCACAAGGGTCACTCCGAACAGTGGAACCTTCAGTTGCTAGCACCCCCTGCAAAAGCACTCAGATAAGCCCCCTCTACATATTCCCACCTGGCCAGAGCTCCTCTGTTGTTCCAGGAAAGGTGAGAAGTGTGGGTAAATGTCAGGCAGCCCTCATTAAAGCACGACTTTGGCTGGATGAGATCTCTCGGAGGAGTGCGATTCCAGCCCTTGAACTGCTAAAGCAGCTGAAGTGTCATCTTTTCTCTTCCTCGTTTCTCTCTCTCCCCCTCGCTTTTCTTCCTCCTTCTCACCCAAATGAGTCATGCAGGTTTCTATTAACGTCGGGTGCGAGACGTTTAAATTCCCATCATGCCAATCACACTCCATATGGAGCAGGGAAGCGTCTGCGCACAGCATTGGCTTGGTGACCCCCGGCTCTCAGGGGATGTGTGAAACTCCACACTGGAAGAGAGCTGGAGAACAGGGCCGTCGAGAGCAGCGAGGCCCTCCAGCAGAAACGCAGAATCGCAGAAATGCACACCCCTGCCTCCAAAAAACGCCATCAAGATGTTGACCAGGTGGCTGGTTAAAATGAGACACTTCATCCAGCCAACGCATGGTGGAGCGTTCACAGCCTCCGAGAGAGAGAGAGGCAAAAGGCGTTTCATCCACACAATGCAAAGACCATCTACAGACACAGCAGACCCCTTCTGAGTGCTGGCCTACCCTCCGACCCCCCGTCTACCCCCCCTACATTACATTAAGCTACACTGACAGGAAACACATTTGGTGCACTCTAAAGCTGGTCTCTGCCGGCATCCACGCGTCATGCAAAGCGCCTTTCCTCTGGAGTGGGACATAATAAAACGGTAAAGCCCCGGAGCTCCGCAGCACAGCGCAGACCCAAAAGTAGAAAAGTGGAACAAAGGGAGCGGTCAATAAAAACCTGCGATGGGTTCCCAAAAGAAGTTGGGACCGAATTCAAGATTGTGGTTTGGACTGGGGCTGTGTAGTCATACTGCCTCACATGACCTCATTTGAAAAGACGCCACAAGCTTTTGTTTTGAAATATCCTTTTAAGTCCTTTAAATGTTTTGTAAATGACATATTGAATGTATACAATTTGTTAGGGCTACCCAAACACATGTTGCCAGAAGGGCACTCACTATGTGACTGATAAGACTGGCCAAGACTCTTCCTGGTAGTGCATAGACTCCACTAAATCAAAGCACCATTTGTATGGAATGTTCTACAATAACACTGACTAAGAAGAAAAACATTAGAATATAGACCTCTACTGGTGCTGGTACTGTAAGGTTATTGCATGCAGCTGTCTGGTGATTACTGCAAATGCAGGAGGCTGAGAAGCACAATATCCATCTTGCCTCACTTGCCTGATATTCCAGAAGGCCTCGCAGAGACAAATGCACATGCAGCAGCAGGGGAATGGAGCTCAGTTATCCTATTATGACTTCATGGTGGAGGCATGAACCTCAATCATGGTTTCACCAGACAGGCGAAAAGCAGGTCAGCTTACCACAAGCATTTGTCATTGCATGGGATCCCATGCCATGAAAAAAGTACAAAGTTTCAGATTTTTTAGGGGTGAAACGTGCCTTCAGACATCTTGTTGTTTTGAACTTCCGCCTTGCTGGTGTGACGCCAACAAGCAAATGAATATCAAAGGAAGCGATTTAAGCTTGATAGGCATGATAAGCCGGTGACGGGCCTGACTCTGACTCTGCTGTGCTTGCACAGGCAAAAACCTTCCATCCGAAACACTTGCCAGGGCATCAAAAGGCTAGCAGTGCTGGCCTGGTGCCACAGCCTCAATAGACTTCTGTACTCCAGCCAGTAGCCAGACTTGCACATGTGCCCTTGGCGATTATAAATTGATTACATGGATGTTCTGTGACATGCGAAATCATGGAAAAGGGGAAGAGGGAAAAAGAAAAATAAAG
The DNA here is from genome assembly GCA_030347295.1 of Setipinna tenuifilis. Classification (NCBI taxonomy): domain Eukaryota; kingdom Metazoa; phylum Chordata; class Actinopteri; order Clupeiformes; family Engraulidae; genus Setipinna; species Setipinna tenuifilis. Next base: position 7,933,088 of record CM059280.1, on the reverse strand, counting down.
TAAATCAAAAATTTCTGCCAGAGTTCAGTGTGTGGGGTGACACTAAATCATGTACTTGAGGGGCGGCTGAGGTGGAGGATAGGGGGGTTGCATCCCGACGCTGTTTATCTTAGCGTTACGGAAATCCATTTGCGTTCGAGGCACTGGCTCCCTCAAACTTAATGTAAAGTGAGATGTATTGATGTGGGAATTGTGCCGGCCGGCTGCTGGAACAGATGCTCCTCGCACGCAGAGTAATCAGGTCAGGAGGGAGAGAAAGAGAGAAAGAGTGTGTGTGAGTGTGTGTGTGTGGGTGTGTGTGTGTGTGTGAGAGGGAGAGAGACCAAAGGAGATGGCACTATGAAGCTTAGGGGTGGAGAGAAACCCTAGAGTGGCTGGAACTGGAATCACCCCACTCTCACCGTGGTCTGACACGCGACACTGTCGTCTTCGATTACTGGCCCCATACGGGGCTTCCATATGGACCATCCGCTCTGTTATTCACGATCGTATCATCGTGGTCACAAAGCAAACCCAGCTGCAGACCTAAGGTGGTGTTTTTTTTTTTTGCAAAAGTGAGGTAGAAAACACACAGAGCTTCGGCACTCAAGGACACGACGGACGCTGCCTTAATGGAGTCTCCAAAGTCCTCCCTAACTAGGTCGTGGAGGCCTGGAGTGACCCCAATAAGGACCCCAATAATAGACGTAGGAGGTGACGATATACAAAGACACATGAAAGCTCTTAAGAGTTCTCTGAGCAAGAACCCCATAGCGCCGGGCGGGCAAAGCACTCAATCAGTGCAACACAAAGGAGGACTTCCAGCTCTGCTGCCTCTGCCTCATGACCGAAATGTTCCACGGCAGACGTAAGTCCGTAAGGCTCCCCCCCATCATTTGAGACATGGTGTAACCACCGGGCAAGCTCATCCAACACTGACTCAGAGTGCCCACCTCCATCACAGACCAAAACTTCCCTCCACCATGCATGGGGAACATGTGTCTCCAGTTTCTGGGGTGGATATGCTCGCTCTCGGATCAGTCATTTCCAATTACACCCAAAGCGCATTTCTTAATCAACAGCAGGCTCCATTTTCCAGGGGATGCAGTGGCCCTGTTTGGCTTGGCAGTGAATCCCCACAAACGGGGCCATGGTTAATGTATGGTGATGCTTGGCATTATAGCCCTGGGAATCAGCCAAGGAAATGCACCACTTTTAAAATTAATGTTGAGGGTGCATTTTTTGCAAAGACCGAAGCTGTGCGGTTAAGAAATACCATAGTTCTTGGATTAGGAGGGCTGTTCAAACAGATTACTCTAATTTTATGTGAGAGGTGGACTGGTGAGACCTTGTGAAGCTGAAATACCTTTCATTGTGAGAGACAGATCCGTTGGAACCTTCTCCACAACACAGGCATGCGTGCGTATATTCATGCATACATTAAGCTATCCTATTCTCCTGCACCGACATCTGAAATAAATTGCATTTCAGAGACAAATTTGAGAGGTGAATTTTTAGAACACAAAACCACCCTTTGTCCACAGAACCAGCATGTAGTTAGAATATTAAGCATTTATTCTGCACAGAACCAGCACAGATTTAGAATATAAACCACTTCTTCTGCATAAAACCAGCACAGAGTTAGAATATAAACCACTTCTTCTGCACAAAACCAGCACACAGTTCTGCAGAGCACTCCCAGTGATCTGGATGAAGAATGCAATGAGCATCATGCATGCTCCCTTCACTAACCCCCGTGCCTTTTCCCTTTAGTTTCTTTGCCATTTGCCTAATGATTTCCAGCATTCCCAGATGGCAGCGCTTCCCTCAGTGCCGTTGCACTATTGTTGGAAACGAGAACAATACACAGCTCCAGCTTCTCTCCACGGGGGGTCGGGGATCTGAGGGTGACACAGGGATCAGGCCGGGAATTCCAGCATATTCCGTGGCATCTGTTTGGCACCTGTCGGCACACGGTGCCAGGGTGGAACTGGAACAAGGTGTTGAGTTCAAGGGCACTTGAGGCGCTGAGTGTTTGGCACATGCTCTAAAGGAGGCCATGAAGAGCCTTGTTGTAGCTCAGTTGGGCCACATCATCTCTCATTCCCTCCAAAATTGAACAGAAAACATTTTATATAAAAAGGTGTGCATTTGTTTTGTATCTCTTTCATCAGCCTGGAAAAAGAGACAGCATTCAAGTGCTCCGGCGGAGAAGGAAGTGTTTACACTAACATGCTTGATAACTACTCAACACTTGAATGGAGAGGATGCTGGCAGCACATCTCCCTAATGGCTTCAAGCAAGTCACCACAGCACTGCAGATTCCACTGATATGAAGTAACATGTTGACTAGCTCAGTCGAGAGTCTGCTCTTGTGCAGGCTGCTTGTGCAGAAGTGGCCAGGTTAGAAAAGGCAAGAGATTGATAGCACCTCTGCACCTTATCACTAATGGCTGAAGTCAGTATCGAAAGAGTGCAGAAATAAGGGTTCTTTAACAGTTGCTTGCCGGTGATGAGATACTTTAAAAGTTTTAGCCAAGGGAAAATGAACAAACTCTGATGAACCTTGGGATTTCCAGAAAATAAAAAGAGATCCAGCCAGAAAATCACTGGACCAGGCGGAAATAATATGTCTGGTCTGGTGTCTGTGGAGTTTCACTGTTTTGGAAATTCAGTGGAATTTCAGTAGTTAAACTTTCTAGAATTACTTCTAAAACAGAAACAATAGCCAGAATAACTATATTGCGCTAGCACGGATTTCAAAATGCAGAAGTTGAAAAAAAAAAGCAATTTGTAAAGAACATAATTCACTTGTGGGCACACTGGATGAGGCATGATTTATCTAATTAGACAACAAATACTCAGTTTAATTTAATTTAAGCTGAATACAAGGCTGCTGTTGCGGTTTAATTAAATGTGATCATAATGCTCTTCATTAGAGCCCTCTGGCAGAGAAATTAGGCAGTAAAACTGAGCCATTCACTGTCTCATGAAGCTTAAATCAACCTCTTATTCACTTTATGAATGTTGTGTGACCACTGAACACAAACATTAGGGGATGACAGGAGAGAAAACACAGGGTCATGCACCAAAGGCCACAATTTTAGTCCTTGCACTTCATCAGACTGATCTGACACTAAGGTACAAGCATGTGTGTGTGTGTGTGTGTGTGTGTGTGTGTGTGTGTGTGTGTGTGTGATATTTAACTGCGAAATGTCCATTAACTCCTAAATGTCCACTGAATGCCTTCATCATTTAAATGCACAACAGTCTGAATGAAATCTAGGTCCTGGATGGGGCGATGAAATGTCTGGCATCTAACATGCTTGGCTTTGGCTTTGGCACGAGTGCCAAGTGAAGGTGGCTAACTGTGCCTGTCCATGGGTGGCCTCGGCAAGTTCACACACAGTCAGTCACAGCTCATCCTCACACCACCTGCCACTGGGCATGTCTGCCTGCCCACTCCCATACCCTTATGTCTTTCAGTGCTGGCACCACCGGCCAAACAAAGGCTCCCACCAATATCAGCACTTCAATCCAACTGTGACTTTGTGCTTGGCTGATTTCATGCTTAAGCCCCTAGCCAATTCACAATTTCTGATGGCTATTACAAAGCACAATACCTAGCAGCGTTATTGGAATGTAAGCTATAGACATAATTCACAGAATAAGATAAAGAATGGGAATGTTCAACGGCCATACTTTGGTCCAGGAGTAAAATGCCATAGCCTATAGTTAAGGTCAACAACCCACTCTCTTATTCAGTGTAGCTAACTGGCGAATTTCCTGTTGCAAATGTCTCATCATTAGTCGTCTTGTCAAAATTCCACAAGTAAGCATCTGGAGTTTAGAGGAAAGGTTCAAAACCACTCAAGGGCCTGGGGTCAACCGGAAGTACGTTACAGAAATAAATCATGTAAACTAGACCCCTTGTTTCCACCACCACTGGAAAAATTAAGTGCTTGCATTAAACAGCAAGGAAGCATGTCGTAGGAAACTATTTTCAAACCAGACCTCTCATCACTTGGATGATGTTAATTAATCTAGGGAGACAAATCCAAACGCCACTGCAGAACCACAGGGTTGTCATCACTTGAAGCAGACCACGCGTCAATGCAGTAAGTTTTAGCACAGCTGTGAAACTGTTGAGACGTGCAGATGCATCCTTATATCACAGCCTCGATGCAATTACAGTAAACTTGTCAGTCAACACATCTTTTGATCCTCATCTTTGAGGTGTACGACTGCTGTTTCATGTATCTCACAATCTGTGTAACAGGGTGTGAACGTTATGCCATTGCGGGGAGAAATAGCAGTCTCTCCTCACTGCACACATGAAAGGGCTGTTTGGGTAGCACCAACACATAATTGCACGTTGCTCAAGACAGGGAGTTCGCTCTGAGTTGGCCTCAGAGGCGCTCTGAAGGGCCACAGTTTCTGCAGAGAGCAAATTATGACAGGTTCTATACAATTTCCGCTATGGATTCGTGACAAAAACATAATATCATTTGTATAGGGTGCTGCGCGGGCGATGCTGCTCCGTTCTGAATCAATTGATAATACCATTTCATTTTATTTCCCTTTGTTCGTACAGCTGGTATATCGGTAGCTGCAGTTTCAGCTGCAAATTGGTGATAACTCGCTTCCGCCAGCGCCCACAGAGAGCGCACAGCATGAGTACAGCGGCAGCAGAAGCCGCTACATTTTAATTGCAAGACGTAATAAGAGGCTTTCGTGCAAACCCACCACCCCGCATAATATGACAGGACTTCACCTTAACAAAAAACTACGGCAAAGAAACTGGAGTGACTGAAGCACATAGACAACAGTAATACTTACTGCATCTGGTTATGTGGTCTCTGTGGCAAGGGTTATGTTTACTGCCCTTAGATGACTGAAAAAGTAGGTTAGGTATAATCTGCAGTGTACATATTTGTTCACATTACAGATACATCACCATTTAGTTTTTATAGGTTTGTTATGGGGACATATAAAGACATTGCTTTTGCTAAATTAAATATACAAAATAGCCAGAGAGAGAAAATGGGTGGACTAAAAGTAAGTGCTACAGGTAAATAGGCCTACATAAATAGGCTTTTCACAATACTTACCCTGATCTGCAAATAAGACTTTTGTGACACCTTAAGAAGTTTCACAACTCAATTTCATGTTTGTCGGTAAAACTAAATCATCACCACATGCATGGGAGGACAGAGACAGAAATGAACAAGATCAATGTAGATTATGTACGCTATGAGAATGAGAATGTGATTGTACTATAGATAATGTGAGCTATACCATCACAGCTTGTGAGGACTGTTCTCTAAGGGCTTATCAGGGGACTTATTTTGTTTTGACTAACAAAACTATCATTCTATTGACATGAAATACTAGACGTGCAATACTAAAAATGCTAAAATCTCTTTCGCAGACATCACTTAAAACATCAAGGCACCAACAAGACACCAAGGCACCAAAAAACTAAAAAATATACAATATAACTTTTTGTAAGTCGCTTTGGATAAAAGCGTCTGCCAAATGCAATGTAATGTAATAACTACACATATTTTGTCTAGGGAACTCCACCATGAAAACTAGAGCATCTCTCTGTTTATATAGTCAGATGCAAACTGTTCAGGTCCACTGTAGCAAAGTAGGAAGGTACAAATATCGTGTAGGCCTATGCATTTAAGATGACCGAATAATCTCTGCATAGACATGTGTGCATCTGTGCATATTTCCAAAGTTCATATTAACCATGATTTGTGCATCTGTGCATATTTCCAAAGTTCATATTAACCATGATTTGAACCTGTGTCCCTAGCCAACTCTTCCAGAAAATGACTGTCTGCGCTGTGCTACGCCAACCAAAAACAAATCAATATCATTTGTATGACCTTCTGTAAACATGGGCTTAGGTCGGCCTTTACAAGCAAGCCGTATGCTAGCCTGTGGCAGTGTATTGAGCAGTGGTGGAGCTCTGTCAAGCAGAGATGAATATTTCTGAATGTAACTCAGAGTAATATGATATATTTATCTAATTTTTAATAATTCACACACACTGCATGTTGAGGGGCTTTAAAAAAGCAATCTATGTTGTCAGTTTGCCCCACAGCATATTGAACAAAAGGAATTATTAACAGGGTATTAGCAAAGATTTTAATTTAATCCACAATCATTAAATATTAAAAGCTGTTTGCTAATATGTGGCCATACTTATGGAGGACCTGTGTTACTTTTGAATGGGAAATGGGAAAGATAACTTGGCGATTGGCTTGTTATACAACCCAGTTCATAAGGCTCGTATAGGCTATGAATAAATTACTACAATTACATAATGACACAGGCTGCAGGAATCAATTAATGAGCAAGTGCTAAATTAAATCCAATGCCATTCATCATTTATGAAGGCCATCCGTTAGTGCAACTGTGGCCAACTCCGCAGTCGTGATAGCATCAAGGAGTGCTAGCCAGACACCCCTCCACCCCCACAGCACCACCACCCCCCCACCCCTGTTCAGACATGAGGCAGAGCAGAGGTTATCAGCCGCTGTAGGTCAGTCAAGGTAAAGGCTCCCTATAGATTTGATTAATGCTTCATCTCCTAAACTTGTTAGTCACGCTAATCAGATACACGGCCCAATATTAGGCGGAGAAAATGTAACGCGAGGGGCGCCCGGAACATCTGCTCGACCCGATCCAGCTCACATCCAGGCCGGCGACCTGTCAGAGGGAGTTTGCGCGGAGGGAGAAGGAGGCTGAGCAGGAGGCACATTACACAGAAAATTATAATAAGAGATGACACAAGGAAAATTAGCCCTCCAGTCACTCTCCAGTCCAGAAGATACGTACTGTAGGAAATCCACTTCAGACAGACTGCGAGCTGAAGGAATTGGTTGGATACAAAGTAGCTCACATGGTACTGACAGCACACCCCTCCCTGAGTGGAGCAGAAAGTTTTCAAGTCTCTACGGATATAGGTTTTTTTTTTCCACTTGACATTGCTTGATTTTAATTTAACTTAATTTAGTCATCTCCATGATGGTTCAATTCTGGTGTATTCCAGTGGCATAACACAAGCCTGGAGTGAGAAGGGGATCCCAGCAGCCGAAGCTGGCCCAGTTCTGGGGCAGACATGGCCCAAGGTCAGCTATTCAGACCTGAACCCCACCAGGCCCAGGGTGGTGTCTCACACTGCTGCTGTCAGGGAGCTTAGGCCACTCTGAGAAGCTCAGACAAGAAAAAAAAGGGAGAGACGAGGAAAAGGCTCACCTCATACGACTTAGGCTGGTCTCCAAGTCAAATATAAAGGAAAACCTCAGGCTTACTCAAATTACAGATGCAATCTGCTCTCAATTCAGCTCAATCTTTTTCTCTTAGGCAGAACACCGATGTGGTTAGCATAAATGTATATACGTGTCTCATTTCTATTGATACATGAGATGTTTTTAATTCTCTGGGAATTACTTGTCAATGTTTTTGCAGATGTTCAACAGATTCCAAGAAAATGTGGCCTGAAGAAGCTATTGCACCAGTCAACAAATCACTGATGCTAATTGCCACTGATGACTGTGCAGGATGGTCTGATGGCAAAATTATATCAAAGCAGTCAGCTAATTTTCAGACTTGTTTTTCTTCTGTCTGTCTGTCTGTTCTTCTTTCTTTCTGTCCTTCTTACAAAATAGTTTATTTTAGATAAGGGATTATTGAATGAAAAAGTACTTTTGAAACTGAAACCAAAATTCCTCATACTTTGGTCATAGCCACGAGTAGTTCTAATAACTCTGAACAAGTTGTACTGCAACAGTGTCATCATCCGTGTGTGTATGTGCAGACATGCTTGTGTGTTGCTATAGGTTTTAGGTTGTGTTGCCATGAAGAAATGTACTAAGAACAGACTGGGTAGATATGTATTCAATAACATGTTAAGTATATATGTACTGCACAGTTGTAACTGCATGTATAACATTTGGTTAAACGGTTTCTTTGCATTTTAATACCCTGTCTTTATATTTTAACATGTTTTTTCCTTTGATCCGTGTGTAAGTGGCATTGTTAGAAGTATCCTCAACAGTGTGTATATATACATGTGAAATATCACGTACAACTTTTGGGTTAGTGTTGTACCATGTGTGTATTCCCTGCTACACTTATGTAACGTCTGAAGTGTTGTGAAAGGAAAGAAGCCCAGGATTTGAAAGACTAAGTGGTCATTATTTCAGGCATACTGACGCCTACTGAAGGTCTTCTGCTTTAGACGTTCAACCACTACATTTTTTTTTTTTTCATTTATTATTTATTGACCTAGATTTTTTTTGCCTTCCATCCCCCAGTCACATAAAATTATGCTTTATTTATGATGTTAATTCCAACCAGGTCAGGTTTTTATCTAAACCAAGAGAGAGAGAGAGAGAGGGAGAGCAGAGAGAGAGAAGTTGCTATGGCTGCATAATTGACGCCATTGATACAGTATGTGCCTGTATAAATAAGCAGATGCATGTTCAGCGCGCAAACAGATGCGCACAAGTCATTAGTGGCAGTTTTCCCACACACTTCTGTCTGTGGAAGTTTTGTGGCCATGAACATAAAGCTGCTAGCAAAATGTGTCGGTTTATTCACTTTGTGAATGAAATATGTCCCCCGTGTAAAAAACATGTATGTGGTAATTATGCACAAGGTTCTTTTTTCCCCCATTGTGCGGCTCTGAGCCAAAGGCTCCTACTTCCCTCATTCTGATTAACACAAGTGTGATTTTGTAGCTAACCAAAGCCATAAGGGGCTGTATGATATACTGTGTAAAAATATATACATTGGAAAAAGATAGTGTGAGCTTGTTCTTAACCAAGAGTATAAAACACTGCTAATGCAATCAAATGGTGACCCTTGAGCCAGCTTGTACTAAATAAGGAAACGTTGATGTCTCCAACCATATTACAGCACACCAACTGAATTCAATTACATGTGCAGCTTTCAGGACCTTGCTCAGAAACAGAACAGAAGCAGTCTTGTTTGCATTTAGCAGATCAGCAGCTGGGGTTGGGCTTAAAAAAATGGCCACCATAAATTTTTTGACAACTTTTGCTCTTTCTGCGTGTTAAATTGTCAAAATAGAGGGGTTTTATGACTTTTCTAGAATAAATTACAATTGTTAACACCACCACTTTATTCTATAATTGCACTCTAATGCAGTGATATATGTATGCCAAGAGGAATGGGTCCTCTGGGAATCTCAGGTGCTAGCTGGGAGTTTCTGCATGAGATAATTGTGCCCACTTAGTGCTCTGGACTTTGTACATTTCCATCTCAGAGTCACAACCAGGTAAAAGCAGGCAGTCTAATTGAGAGAGTGCCTGGCCTTGAAATAGAAAATGCCATGTACAAAAGTGAAGGCCTGGCAGTTTGAAGGCACTGGTGGATTAAATCCCCTGCAAAGACATTACCATGCTGATAGTGTACTCGATGATAAAACAACAATCTGGGCTTAAAAGCCAGTTAAATGTCATGATGTTGGGTCAAACTTACGACAGTTTGGGGACATGTGGCATGCCCATGTCAGACTGGTTTTGGCTCGATGGTGAGAAGGCAGCTCCTGATAACTCTGATCTTTAAACACCCTGATTTGTGAATGTTGGCTACTATTGTCCCAGAGAAGAAATATCAAAAT
>CM059280.1:7913445-7918445 GCA_030347295.1 Setipinna tenuifilis | reverse complement strand
TAAATGTATATGTGTGATGAGACGAAAACACATTTTTCACAAGGCAGAGCCAGCGGACTGGGCTATATCCCAAGTTGGTGTGTTTGTCCTTATTAATAATCCACACTCACACACAGACACACAGACACACACACACACACACACACACGCACGCACGCACACACAGACACACACGCACACACACACACACACACACACGCACACACACACACACACACACACACACACGCACACACACACACACACATGCACACACACACACGCACACACACACACACACACACACACACACACACGCACACATAGACAGGGAGTCCAGACCCTGTAAAGCAGGACCTGTCAGAGGCTTCAGCTCCACTTCAGAGGAAGGGAAGGTATGTCGACAGGAGCTCCATGTGATGCCACGTGGTCTTGTTTACCCTCCCCAAGCCCTGCAAACAGATCTAATCAGGCTCTCATGCAGTGAGTAGCCAGGCCCAGGGACCCCCGACTGTCTGTCTTGTCAGGAGAGAGAGGACCCGCAGAAACACCTCGCAAACACAGCACACCGCATCCAGCTGCAAGCAAGCCACACGGCCGAATCAAACTCAATAATATTGAGCTGTTTGGGGGTGATTTCATCAGGCCTGACTGTTGGACCTTCATTGATCGCAGATATGCTCTCCACCACCCATGTGAGCGAGGCATCTGACATTAATAAAGTGAGTATCCTTTGAAGGTGTTGCACACCAAGATCCGTGTGAGGAGGGCACAGAAGGCACGAGTGACCTTATCTAGCATTTCTCCTCCATCTTTTTACATTTGACATTCCCCCACTAGCTCCATGTGTATTCAGTGTGTCACAAAAGTGAGTACACCCCTCACATTTTTGTACTTTTTTTATTATATCTTTCCATGGGAGAAGTCTAAAGATACTTTTACACTTTTACAATGTAAAGTAGGCAGTGTACGGCTTACACCTACTTTACATTGTATCAAAGTGTTATATCTTCAGACTTCTCACATGGAAAGATACAAACTTTTTTTTTTACAAAAATGTGAGGGGTGTACTCACTTTTGTGACATACTGTATGTACTGATATAAATATAGGTCTGTGTAGGGCCCTTTGTGCTCTGTGCTCTGGTCTGCTGTTTAATGGCGTGCATCATGTTTAATTTGGTGATTTAGTGCATGTGATTTTACTTTTACCTCCAATTAGATTTGTTTCTCTCAGATGGCTTGTTCTGGAAATGAATGTGAAAGAAACGCACTCTCCTCTCACCCACCCCGTCTCCTCATGAGAAGTTTCACACAAGAAAACCAACGGGGTCTTTTCATCCATCCCCCCCATGTGATAATTTGTAGCCATCATCAAGGGGCCACATAAACTTGTATCCTTTCAGTCACGCACACCTCACCTTGCCGGGACCCAGCTAAGCAAAGCCCCTGCCCACCCCCCCACCCCCCCACCCCCACCCACACCCACACCCACACACACACACACACACACATACACACACACACACACACACATCAACCCACCCCCATATGCCCCCAACACCATCATTCCCTACCCACAGCCCATTAACAGGGCCTGAATCAAGGTGTCCCCGTTCTGTATAAATCAAGGTTTGTTACTTTCACTCCCCTGCCACGTTTATTGGTAACAGTGTCGAGCTTCAAAATGAAGCTGTTACATTAGCAGTGACTTTTTACCACCACTTTATGAAATCCATATGTGCTCCATGCTGAGCAGGATCCCAGAGAGCAGACAGTGAACAATCCTTTTTTTTCCTCCTCACTCTCTTTCTCTCTCTCTCTCTCTCTCTCTCTCTCCATCTTGCTTTCTTTTTTTCCTCTCTGATGAATGCGAAAACCGACTCCGGAAATTTGCTCCATCAAGGAAATAAAATGGTGGCCGTGCAGGAAATGATGTGTAATTGTACGAGGTAGCGTGCAGATGTATTCAGCAGCCCTTGCTACATTGACTTTCAGGGGCAGATAATGGTTCCCTGACGCGGACGCTGGGGCCCATAACTCCTCCATCGCCACGGCCCGTCTCGCAGGGACGCTGCTCTGCTCCGGGGGGAGACGCTTGGCTGGCTGGCTGGCTGGCTGGCTGGCTGGCTGTGTGTCCGAGGCCCAGGCTGCCCAGCCATCACGCCTCTGCTCCTGTGGTTCACCAGCAGCGCGAAACCCTCCACAGCATGGACACTGCCTGTCCTAATAAACACATCCCCCCCCTCTCTCTCTTACATACACACACTACATACACACACTCCACACACGTACACACAGATACATATGCACACACCACATACACTTGCATACACCACAGACACATACACACACACATACACACACACACACACACACCACATACCCTTGGACACACCACAGACACATACACACACACACATACACACACACACACACACACACTCAAACACACACACACACACACACCCATAAACAGAACATACACAAAGGATACACACATACACAACAGACACACACATTCAGACAGGTTCTCACACAGAAAGGCCTCAACACAATTCTTCCTCTCTTTAGCAAAAACAGTTTTCAGCACATTTATATCTCAGCCAACATAAAACATGACGTTTACTTCCACGGTGACATACATACTTGGAGCCTTTGTGGTTCCTCTGACTCTCAGCTTCATGCAGTAAGATGCTACATAACAATTCAATAGACTACTGAACACAGTCAAGCACATTATTTCAACCATTTTTCTTCTAGTCGGTAGGCTGGAAACATTCCCTCTTCTTTTCTGAACAGTATATTTATTCCGATTTTACAAAAGAGTACTATAAGACACACAATACGTATAAACAACAAACATTCCAGAAAAAAGCGAAAAAGACGAAAAACAAACAAGGGCAGAGGTGGCCGTAAATTACAATGACAATACTGGTGAGCATCACTAGCACACACCTCAACATAGATGTATACAAACAAGGTGAGTAGCACATTTTGGGCTAAGTTGCTTGTCAGTCTCCATCAAACTGAGTCAGAAATGGCTGCCAAAGTGGCAAATCCTTTTACGTTTGTTCAATAAGCCATATCTGAGTCTCTCCGAGTGCAACACACCTCTCGGTTCTGACAGCAAATCCTTAAAAGTGGACACAGTTGTGGATTTCGACTGTCTAAAGATCAATCTTTTAGCAATTATCACACCATACATAATACTATTTTCTACAGAGAGAGGCTTGGGTTCAGTAGAGATAGAGAATATCCAAGCAATGCTATGTTGGGATCAGGTTTATACCTACCATTTGAATATTTTTACAATTATACAGATTTTGATATGTCATGGGCTAGCAGTTAAGGCGTTGGACTTGCAGTCAAAGGGTCATGGGTTCAATTCCCCACACTGACAGGTGGCTGGGATAGTGAATGACCAGCACTATCCTCCATCCTCCCCTGTGACTGAGATGCCCTGAGCATGGCACTGTCCCCACACACTGCTCCCCAGGCTATTGACTATTGTCATGGATACCCCCTGCTCACATGTGTGATGGGTTAAAGGCAGAGGTTAAATTTCGTTGTGTGCACTGTGTGCTGTGTGATCACAATGACAAATGAAAATCACTTTCATGTCCAGAACAGGTGGGCTATGTTACCTAATTTTTGAATAGTAACGCATATGTATTACCTTAAATTGAATTAACTGATGTCAGATATTCACAGAGCTCTCCCCTCCAAATAATATCATCAATCTGTATCCCCAACTCTTCCTCCCAAATTAGTCTAAGCAAAAGCTTATAGCATCTTTTTTTCTTCGGGGAGATGCACAAAGTTAGATACATTCAAGATTACAAAGTTCCTAATTTGTTAATACATTTAATTGGGAGAATACAGCAAACTGTTTTTTTGCCCAGAGATGTCAAGTGCTGCATCTGAGAGAGATGAAAGAAAATGCATGATCATGATAAACTGGGGCACGGGGTTCGTCCTAATTGGCTGCCAAATTTTCAAGCTGTTCAAAATTATTGTGTTATGCAGCTTTGTTTTTCTTTGCAGGCAGATCAGTTGCTGAAAAATGGAGTGCTGGAAGCTAACTATTTATGACAGTTTTCTTTTGAATGGCAACCCCAGGCAGGAGTATCTCCTAAGACTTCCATTGTGTAACCCTCCTGCTAGTATATATATACACTATAGCCCTTAGAGTCGCCACACAATAGTAGTGCAGAATGCAGAAAACATGGTAGACCCAGCCCACCTCTCTCTCTCTTGATTCATATAGGTAAGTTTTTGATATTCTGTGGACACTTGGCCCTTGGGGGCCAAAAGCTTCTACAGTAGTCGTTGCTACCCTACTAGGGCTCCATGCCTACAAAGATTCATGTTCCTTCAGGGTTCCAGTGTCCTGGCAATCGTTGATGGAAAAATCGTTGAAAAAAAAAAAAAAAACATTGTGGCAACACCAGTATGACCGCTTTCACTAGCTTTGCTAGCTTCACCAGGGGCGGTCATAATAAAGAAGAGTCAGCTGAACTTGCAAGTTCTGAATTAATGACCGAATAATTCAGAACATGGAGAGGAGCTCAGGAGAAGCACGTCTACTCCATCTGTGTTGCAACTTAAATGTCTTGAGAAACGAAGGCGTCATCTGTAGTTTGTTGCACTCGGAGAACATGCCGGTGCCTCTTTATTAACTTTAAGGTTCACATCTGAGTCTCCCCGTTGCCCCGGTAACCACCCATCAGAACAATCAAGTGCGCCCCCTTCTCTCACCAGACACACACACACGCACACCATGCAGTATGGGGAGAAGCCCCAAAAATCCCCAGTTACAACAATCTGATACTAACTAGCTACCCCAACATCCCCTCTTCTGAGCTACTACTCTCCCCATAGGCTTCGCTACATGCCTTCCCTTAACACATTCAGAGCATGTGACTACCTCTGTTTATAAGTGATAGAGAACCGCAGGGAAGAGTGGAAGCAACACATCATGCTGCTTGTCCTTATCTGCCTCATGTTCACTGGGGAACTA
>CM059280.1:7880945-7908445 GCA_030347295.1 Setipinna tenuifilis | reverse complement strand
AGTCCAATCAGCTCCTGCCATTGTCCAGTTGTCTCCAAGAATCAACAGAACAGAAATGTCTTCGAGCCTGCTAATTTTTTTTCTAGAGCTGTATAAATGCCTCTCGTGGAACATGTGGCATTCGTGCCCACACAGGCTTACAGTCCAGGCACACACACACACACACACACACACACACACACATTTCAGATGATCCATGGGTTATTCTCATCGGCTGTAGCCTTCAGCTCCTAGTAGTTAAGTTTAGGCCATGACAATTGCTGAGAAATGCTGAACCATCATGTGCATTTCAACCTCCAACACCCCCCCACCCGCCCCCCCATAAATGCCACACTGCTGTGTTGGTAGGAGGGGGGGTGGCATTAGGGGTGGGCCCAGCTGCCACGGGGTAGGAGCGGGTCAGGGAGAGGAGCAAGCCCCAGCCTGATGGGCCTGTTTGCATTCCTGCTGGTTAAATGTGTCTGCGGAGGGAGCAGCACACGGCTGGATTAGACACCCCCCCCCCCCACCAACCCCGCACCCACCCACCACCCACCCCCCAAAAACCCCACCGATGCCTTGCCACCTGCTGCCAGATTCCAGGCCTGGACCAGCAGGGGCTGTGGGGGGCCGCTGGGTGGTGCAGTGGTGGCCCAGCCTCAGCCTGTGAGCCTGTGCGGGTATGCAGCCGGCCGGGGTAAGATTTCAACCGCTAACGCCTCTGGCATCTGTGTGCACAGTGGATGAGTGCAGCCACTTTTATAAATAACATCTATTTGGATGCTAAGCATATGTTAGCTATCAGGAAAATCTTTCAAGGAATAAAAAAAAATAATCCTCGGTTCTTGACTCCCGTGTTTATTCACTGCATTACAGTATTTATAAAGTTGACATATTTAATAGAGGTCTTTGAAATTTGATATATCTGCTGAATGAAGATACTCCTTGAGATTCCATAAATGTTTTCCAAATGGAATGTGGATGTTTCTGTTTTTTTTTTTTACTTCTTACTTTCTTACACCGAAAGCTGCATGTCATTAAACGTGTTTGTTTTCTCATCGCATTAGCACAGTTTTCTCTGCTAGGTTCTCAGCACCTATCTCTCATCTCTCTCTCTCGCTGCTGACAGCCCACTACACCTTTGGGCAGCCGAACAAAACAAGTGGACCGCTGGTGAGTCAGAGGAGCGTGTGTGGGTGGATTCCATATTAAATCCAGTCATGTAACTGGGTTGGAAAAAAAAGAAAAACAGTACAGATGCTGTGAATCTCTCACTTCTGCTCACCGACTGACTGCAAATGTAGCGACACAGGGCCATTTACCTCCCCTCCGCCCTCTTTCCAGTTACTTCAGATCCTCTTTGTTATGGGGACTTAATGAACATATTATGAACGTGACATGAACACTATTTTAGTTGTTCAACCTGGTGAAATTGCAGAATTAAGATGTAACGCTGTAGGCCCTGTTTCAACATGCTGGACGTGGTAAGGCACTGCCAATGGGTCACAGGTTTTCTAGGGTCAGCTACGGTCAGATAAGGGCAGAGTAACCAGCCTCAACCAGATCTCAGTGTTCATTTCAAAACACTAGTCTAAGAACTCATTAGCTTAATTCTAAAACACTCATTAGCTTAAGAATGCTGAAATGAGATTGCATACAACAGATTGCAACCATTTCAATGATAAGCATTTCATTTTTATGCAGTTTGCGATAAGTGCACCACATCTTCAGTTGGCAGTGTCATTTGTTTTTGCTTTATTGGTAAACATAATAAAGTTTGTAGTTGAGTGATTTGGCAAAGAAGGAGCCCCCAAAAGTTTGCCCATGCTGAAACAATTTAAGATGATTGTGAGAAAATGCAGAAATCGCATAAAAGTGATGAGTTCCCCTCAAATGCCTTATGTAAAACAAAGATTGAAAAAAAAAGAACAAACAAAAAAAAAACCCTCATACTATTAGAGACCACTGTTTTTCATCTGTCTCACTGGCTCTCCTGGGTGAACTGCATGTCCAAAAATATAAAGACAGGAAATACTCAGATGGTGATATCACACTCTCAAAAAGGCCAGGAAAAAAACTCTTGTAATTGCACATTTTATGGGCTGCTCTCGTTTCATCACCCAAGAGTTGCACCAATCAATCTTCCTACACATCATTTGCATTCTAAATTTATTGGGCACACAGTATGTTAAATTATTGTAATCGGAGTGAAGTTTCTGGGTGAAGAAGTCTAGCTCCAGATGTGACTGAGGTCATGAAGGCAGCGTGTGTCTGTGTCTCAAACCATCTCCTAGAAAGGAAAACCCTAAGTAAGGGATAAAGTGTTTTTCACATGTGTCCTCACTGACACTGTAACAGCTTGTGTGGACTTAAAAGTGGGCTTATCCCCAAAAGAGGAATGTGATGTGATTCTCATATGTGGATGTGACCGTTTGTAGTCAGAATCATATATGATTTGATATTTATATTTAGAATATATGTACAACAATATGTCATAACTCAAGATAGCAGCAGCACTAAACATAAACAGGGACCATAATGTTCTAAGCATATGTTTCAGCTGCTGTGCTCCGAAATGACTTAATGTGTGATCTGTTTTTTTAATCAATCACACAAAAACATCACAGCACAGTCTAATGAAGGAACTTGAGCAGTGCTGTGCATTGGTAGGGAGTCGCAAGAAAAAGAAGGAGAAAGAGAGAGAGACGTGGGGAGGGGGAGGGGGTGAGAGAGATCTAGAGAGAGTAAGAGAGAGAGAGACAGAGCACAGAGAGAAAGACAGACAGAGAGAGAGAGAGAGAGAGAGAGAGAGAGAGAACGAAGGAGAGAGAGAGAGAAGGAGAGAGGGGAGAAGCGTCTGAGTGGCTTGGGCCCTCTCCATCCCCTCCGTTCACTGTGACCTCTCCACATAACAAGCCTGATGGGACGAGGTCTTTAGCAGCAAACTTCCAAAATGTTCCTCATCTTTTTTTTGGCTGAAACTTTTGTCTGCCTGAAGACAACTGTTACAGGCCACTGATCCGAGACTCCATTTTTATCATATTTATATGTCAGGCATATACACAGATCCAGAGCTCAAACGAATAAGAAAACATATCAGTGAACAGATATGACTTCCGTGGTTGGGTTGGGGTTGTATTTTCCAAGGCCCTCCTGTTTGCTCCAAATCAAGGTTAGCTTTCATTTATTTTTGTATCAGTCACTATCCAGCCCTCTTTGAATATGATCCGGTCTTATGCAGAAGAAAAAAAAAAAAAAGAAAGAAAATCAATATATACAAATACCAGTGGGATCCATGAGCGTAGTGATTTCACAGCTATAAATAAGATATCCTTCCTCTCTCCCTCACTCTATCTCCCTCCCTCTGTCTTTCTCTTTAACTCTCTCTCTCTCTCTCGCTGCTTTCTGTGGTGGTTAATGATATGATCGCCGAGGAGGCTGGAACAGCAGGCCAGCTCCAGGCAGGAGTGGAGGGGAGAGGAGAGAGAAGAGAGGGGCCTGACTCTGCCTCCTCCTCCCCATCAGGCCTGGACATGCTCCAGAGCTGGAGCTGTGCTACATCGCAGCACCATCGATCTCTGCTCGGCTGATAACCTCCTCCTGCTGCCTCTGGAGTACACACATGCGCCTGTGCACACACACGCGTGCATATATACACACATACACACATACACACATACACACACACACACACACAAACATTCACTCCCTCTCACAAACACAAACACACACTCCCTCAGACACACACAGGCACAGACACAGACACACACCCACACACACACACACACACACATACACAAACACACACACACACACACACAAACCACCTCCACCATCATCACCTCACTCTGCAAATCTTCACTCAGTTCATGAATGTCTAAAGGGCAGTTCTGAATGGAGGGATAGCCGGGGGTATTTCTACAGTAGTTTGTATGATTTCACACTGAGCTTGATAAACATAAGAAATGGGTCACTGTGGGGGCGTTTTGTGAGGCAAATAGCACCCTCGGGTCAAAGGAGACTGGGACTGTGTTTTAAGGAGGAAAGGGGGGGGGGGGGGTGCCTGGGGAAGAGAAAGTGGAGGAGTAGGAGGGGGAGTAGGAGGAGGGGGAGGAGGAGGGGAGGAAACAAGGTCTAAGCTTTTCCTCTTTCCCCTTTTCAGTGTAGTCAACATTTTGACCACACAGCTTTAGCTCTCTAGCACACATTAACTATAGCCTCTGGTGATTCAGTGGTGGGTAGGAGTACGCATAATCACTAGACTAACCCTAAAATGTTGCCAATTTGAAGAAGGCATTTGTACAGCAAGTTACTAACAAGCACTTGCAATGTTGTTTTTCATCTTTGGCCTCAACCAGGAAGCTAAGTGATATAAATTGGTCTGTTGAACACACTCTATTGTTTGTTTCCTGTCCTGTGTGCCAAAATAAATGTGATGTGCTGAAATAATCAAGACAGGTCTTTGGACGGCAGCTGCCTGAATGGTGAAGTAAGGGTTCAGATTCAGACCCTTTTCTGAAAAGGTACACAGTTATGAATATATTGACTGGTGTGAGGGAGCAGATAATGCAACTGTGATTAAAGTATTATATGACAACAATACTTCAGGTGATTGGTTTTTCCCCTTCATCACCATGCTATTTTTCACATGCCATTGCTTTCCCTTGAAGCCCTCTAAGTGGAATGCTCTTAATCAGGCCCACCGTGTGAGTAATGAGGTGGAGGAGCATCTCTGTGTTGACAGGCTCTCGCCCCGATCTCTAATGCTTTGATGAGCTCTGAAGGCAGAGTGGGCTGAACTCGGCCCCTTTTCCTCTCCCAATAAAGCTTCCCTAAGCGGCCCGGAGAGCCCTGAACAAATCGGCTCCTCCACGGGCAAAATCGCTCAAATGTTAACAAACACCAAATTAAATCAAGATGCGCAAAAAAAAAAACCTGGTTATTCAAAACTGAATAATTCATCTCACTTGAAAGCAATAATGATGTAAATGTCAGATAGAACAACAGGAGATTGCCTTGGATTGTTAGATTCAGGCTCGTTGTCTCACACTTCCCACTACCACCACCTTCATTTTTTTCCCACTCCTTCCCTCTATGCACTCCTTCACTGTTTGGTCTAGATGTGGAGAAGAAGAGGAGGATGAGGTCCTCTAAACTTGACTCGAATTATGCAACTAATTAATTAGCAGAGGGAGGCATCGGTGCGAAACTGGAGCCTTATGGATATTTCACTCCACTAATTAGCTCCTGGGCCTGTCTAGTGGGGAAATGGGACCTATGTGTGTATGCGTGTGTGTGTGTATGCGTGTGTGTGTGTGTGTGTGTGTGTGTGTGTGTGTGTGTGTGTGTGTGTGTGTACCTCAGTGCTGATGTCCTGTATAAACGTCTGACTGGAGTTCCTGGGTGCTCAGGTCACGCGTTCAACTCTCTGAGCCACAGCCAAGCAGCCGCGTGCAGAGAGACTGTGAAGTTTTGTCACAGCATTGCTCCCCTTCCGAAAAATAATGATTTTTAGCTTCTAACCAAATGGGGAAACCTTTTAAGGTCAGGGATCTGCATCACTCTGAGCCCAAAGTGTCAAGCACATAGTGAGAAAATAAGTTCATTATTTTTCCTGGGAGTAGAGACTTGTCGACTCTCCAGTTTTTTTTGCCACTGACTTTTTAACATGGAGAAATAATATTTTTTGTGGAAGCTATAAAATCCATTTTCTAGGCCTGGTTGGTGGTTTGGTCTATATGCCTCTAGTTTCTGTAGTTTTTTGCTCATTCTCTAGTTTCAGTCTACCAGTGGTTACTGTCTTCTATCCTCATCACATTTCTAGTTCTGGCTTGTAGTTTGGTCTGTAATTATCTATTCTCTGTAGTTCTCTGGTCGTTCTCTAGTTTCGGTCTACCCTGTTGTCGCTGTCTTGTGTTTTCATCACATTTCTCTACAGAGGTGGTTATTTTTTTTACTGCCACAGAAGAGAAGAGCCCAGCAGAAGGCTGCCAGCATAACAAACAGCAGCAGTCTTTGGCAGGTGTAGCTCTGGCACTGCAAGCAGAGAGGCACTGACAGTGCTGCCTTGGCCCAAGCCAGCGCCAGGGCTCTCCGCTGAGCTTCACCCCACCCCG
This sequence comes from Setipinna tenuifilis, assembly GCA_030347295.1. Taxonomy (NCBI): domain Eukaryota; kingdom Metazoa; phylum Chordata; class Actinopteri; order Clupeiformes; family Engraulidae; genus Setipinna; species Setipinna tenuifilis. Next base: position 7,902,350 of record CM059280.1, on the reverse strand, counting down.
CTGCACCCCCCCCCCCTCCCTTCCCTCCCCACACACCCCCCCCTTGGCGTGCGCGGCTCTGCTGTGTCCATGTGCGTGGGCCGGGGAGCCGGCGGCAGCGGCAGCTGGAGGGGTGAGCACAGGACAGGCCCTCAGGCCGGCAGCCATCACTTTCCTGGCCGTCTCTGCCGAGCCGCCGGCCGGGAGCCGCTCCCATCTCCTCCTCCTCCTCCTCTGTCTGCCGCCCTCATCCAAACTAGGTCAGGAGGTCAGAGAGGCAGATACCTTTCTGCCTGGACAAGCACTCATGTGCTCAACGTGCCGCTACATCCCTGTAAGCGGGAGGGAGGCCAGCTCCGGGACAGGCTAACCTGCTGCTGTCGGGGCTAGCAGTGATGCTATCATGGCTAACGCTCTAGCAGCCATTCAGCTAAAGGGCTAAGGGAGCTGTTTATAGCGAGTCATATATTGCATAATGAACATTAACGATGCTCGCTAATTACTGCATGGCGGTAACCTCAGTCAGGAAAAGGTGAATGCTCTCATGTTAATGATTGGTTTTATACTGATTACCCTCACCATTAACATAAATGCACATGGGGTCCTCAACCATGCACCTCCAAATCCTCCAGCAATGCACTTAGCACCATTTCTACAGACTCACTGCAGCTCTGAAAGTCCTTAATTCTAGCCAGCTAATCTTTTTTACTAATCACCTGCCGTGTTTGAGATTTTTTAATAATGGCTTGGTTTAAAAACAGAAATCAGTCATACCTCCAAAGGACCGCTTAATAACAGGTCTTAATCAGACTTGATCTGGTAAAGCTCAACACAAACCACAGTTCAAATGCAGCAACCACTGCTTAAAAAGCATACTAGACCTTGAAGCATTGCATCCTTTTGTTCAAGCATCTTCACCAGAGAAATCCCAGAGCTGGTGGTTACAAAGGCCAACAGCTATACACACAGAGCGAACAACCAAGCCACTCTGTTCATTACTCTGAGATAAATGATTCCCCCTGCTTTTTAAAAATATATTTTTGGTTTTTGTTTTCATCATTCAGTTCCCTCCAGCAAGCCAAAAGAAATCTCATAGACCTCCCGAGGAGTCTGTAATCACTGATGTGGAGTTATGACGCCTACCTAATTGCACTTTTGTACAAAAATACCTCAGGATAGAAGAGTCGGGCCGCTCTCGCATCATAGTCTAAGAATAAATGAGAACATACACAGACACAATCTAATCTTCTATTATAGCAGTTTCTCCTTGTTTTCCATTTCACCCCTGTTAATGTGCCTGCGCCTGTCTGGTGAAGTATTGTCGCTCCCACATACCTGATTCTAATTAAATGGCGCACATATTGAGAAGAACACATGCAGTATAATCTGCTATGAATAGCATGTGATTAGAGTTTCTTATTTGGATTTCACAGGTAACCCCAATATTTGGAATAGCAAGTCCTCTGGCAGATGGTTAAGTTGATATTCACTGCATAGCAACAGGATTTAACACTTCCATTTTTATGGAACGTGGACGTACATCTCATCTGCCCAACACCTGCACACCACTTTTACCGGGTATGTTCAGTTTTATTGTTTACTTATGAGAACTCAGTGGTGAGCCTTTCATGTCCAATTCTTTTCAGTGGAGATTTAATGCATGCAGGTAGGCGATAATGCACCCTGCTTTCTCCTGGCACTCTGCAAGGAGCTATGCTTTCTCCAAGCCACTCGGAGGAATTCATCAAACAACTGATTCACCTCATGAGCAATTCCTCTCATTCAGCGACCTGAACCAATTTTGCCCACACTCATCTTTGTGACCAAAGGCATTTCTAATCACCACATGGATGGAAAAAAACGGCTTTGTCTTTAAACCTCCTGGCACATCTCTCGCAAAAAAAAAAAAGAGAGAGAGCAAGGGAAAGAAGCACCATAAGGCTCATCATCCTCTCTACAGCACTGGCTGGCACAATTAATTTGGGCAGGGGGGTATGCTCCACCCACGAGTGAAATGAAATCACTTTCATTTGCTGGTGGATGTTGGGGGTACGCTGCTGGTGGCCTGTGTTGATGTTTCCCTCTTACCAGTGTTTCCGTATCTACCTCCTCCTCAGCAGCCTGTCCTGGCCGTGATGGACCACATCTGCATATCACATGTTTGAATAATAAGCCTGTTTCAGTACTTCTGTCTCACCAGTGACTTGATTATCCACTGCTTCCTGATTCAGCTTCAGGCACGGCATACAAACCTGGTCAATACCGGTGTATTGTTATGGAAATGAGATGTTTGAAGAATGAATCACTGATGCATCTTTAGCTAGACATTTTGCAATGCTGCAAATGTTTACAAATGTTGCCTAGCCATCACCTAACACACCATCACCTAACGTTTTACCCCAGATGCCATCTCTATTCCTTCCCTTGTTAAGCACTTTCTATACACCTGTAAAATGAGTAACATTATATTAAAAGTAAAACATGTTGACATCTGTTTTGCAATTTTTTTTAGCATTTTACAATTAACCCTACCAAACTACAAAGTAGGTACTGTTAGGAATCTTAAACATTATATGTTTATTTAAATGTGCTTTTCTGACTGTTTTTTATCATTCAATGATCACAAGAAGCAAGCACAAGGAGAACATGTCCAGTAACATGCACTCAGCATGTATATAACAAAATCCCTTTTATCATTGGGGTTTTATAATTTTAAAAAAATTACATTAATATGACTTCCATATGTCAGTCTCATTCAACATCAGTTGTTCAGTGGAACTGCTTACAACTGTTAAATGATTTTTGACATATGTGTTAGTCCAAAGATGCATTAATATTTCAGCTCAAACAAACAGGATTGAGCACTTTCTTGGTGATCAGTGATGTGCTTTGATCTTGTGTTTAAATAAGAATTGTCACGCTCGTGTCTCGTCCATTGCTGAGACTGTGAAACTGACTGGTCACCTTTCACTGTCTAAGACTCCAGACGGCATGCTGTCAGCGCGTTCCTGGGCAGAGCTGTGTCTGGCTCAATCCTGATGGTTTGGAAGCAAACGTGTTGAGATTGCTGTGCTCTCTCAAGTATAGAAATCCATTATGCACACACAGACACATGCCTAAAACGTCTGTTCATCTATAATGCATCCATCATGACCATGCCCTCAACCACGCAGCCGTGAGACAGATTCAGGCTAAATGTTTTGTAATGGTTGGGGGGAGGAATACCTTGAGACAAGGACACACACACACACACACGCACACACATGAAGCTCAAAAGGCTTTGGGGTGTGGGGTTGGGGGTGTGGTGGTGTTTGAGCCAGCAGGTTAGCAAAGCTCCTACGGTAAAGACGCCATTGCTTTCCCCGAAGGACATGCAGAGGTCAAAGGGCAATGACATCACCAATATTTGGGCTGATGATGTCACTGTTTACTGAATGCCCAAAGTCTCTCTTACACACACAGCACAGACACACAGACACACACCCACACACACTCACACACCCTCTCAGGTATTACTGCTGATAAAGAAACAAGTGATATCATGACATCAACACAGGTCAGATGGTGTTCGAAAATGAGTCTTGATCCCCATGAATAAAACAACCACCACCATCGCATTACACATTTCAACAAATTAAAATTTCAAGAGAACTGACAGAATAAATCCTCTCTGCCCAAATATTCCAAACGCGCTTAGGTATTCAGTCAAATGTCATAAGTGCCTGGCGGTCAAAAGCTCAAGGCATTAGCTTTGTTGTTGCCCACAGCTTTGTCCTACTGTACTCCTAAATAGCTCTGACTGACTCAATACGATGACCAAGTAGTAGTTGGCAGACTTCCGTTTGCTATCGGTTGGCAGGAGTCAAATCATATGATGAGAAATCTACCCAGAGCACAATGATAAGCTAGGGTCTTCATGAATAAAAGATGGGACTCCGCTCGAAGGGGAATGAGAGAGAGCAGAGGGGAGAGAGGTGGAGAGAGAGAGAGGGGTGGGGGGACAAAGACAGAGGGGAAGAGAGAGAGAGAGAGAGAGAGAGAGAGAGAGAGAGAGAGAGAGAGAGAGAAGGGCTGACGGAGAAAGAGGGGGGGTGAGTTCTCTATCCCCTCTTTAGTAGGGGTGGTGGCAGCTGCACATTAAATGCAGTGTTACATCTGAGTTGCTTGGATTCCTATTTTAGGGTTGGGTTTAAGATGCCAGACGCAGAACGTGGCATTTCTTGTGTTATCACAACCTGGGTATGTGGGTGATTTTGGGTCTGTGGACATCAGCTGGCTTTTGGATGTTGGATTCCTAATTAACTCCTTCTTGAGCAGTGACACATCGATTGCATCAGCAAACGTGAGGTTTTCACCTCTAAATTGGTAGTTGTGCGCATATGTATAAACGGCACATGGAAAAGATTGCCACCAAAAAAATACTCCTATTTGTCATCCTAAGGTCACTGTGTGTGCCCACATCAATACAAGAAGCAGTACAGACATCATCCAACAACAACAAAAGCCTGTTTCCTCAAAAGCTCTTTGTCAATCCCTAGCAGTACTGAATCATATTCTTGTTAGGGTGAAACAGTTGCAAACTAAATTGAAGCATGTGCTCTGAATTTGGATAAAACACTTGTCAGCTCTTTTTTTTCAGGGCACTGGAATTGTTTCCTAATAGTATGGTTTATGGGGCCAAAATCTGAGGCCTGAGTTTGGATGTTTCCATTTTAAACTTATCATTAAGGGCTGTTTTCTCCACATTTATTATCTAGCAATGGGACATGTGCCTCAGCGTCAGTCTTTCCAAGCCAGCCATATGACATGGGATTGCCGGCATACGAGGCAGAATTATTCAGCTGAACCTGTGCAACTCTGATTTAATATAAATGCTAATTCCTGCCAGACCTGCCCAATTTTAAATTCTAACGGGCACAACCGTGACCCGCGACCTAAATGTACATTAAAGCATCCACAATGGCGACAAAGGGCTGACTTAATTACAGCTATCTGGTCTGCATTTTTCGGCCAATTTTTTTTTTTTTTTTTGAAAAAAGAAAAAGAAAAAAAAAAACTCAAGACAGCACTTGCTTCTTTTACAAAAAAGTGTGCACTTAACCTCCTCTGATTTCCCACAACATAGTCAAGCGAAAATACCAAAGCAGCGCTTTACTCGGGGTGAATGAAAAGAAAATGGGGAAAGTACACAATAGGTGATAGCTACCACTGCTCCTGCACTCTGTGGGGCTTTGCTTGGAGAATAAAAGCATTGCCCTGTTCAAGACAGATGACTGTTGTTCCTTTTTTGTCATTCAGAGAGCCATTGTGAGATAACTACATAATGGAAAGAAAGGGGGACAGGCGAGGAGAGCCATAGGAATCAAACTGCTGGGACCAAGGCCCTTGCAAGAGGTCTGTTTGAATGACAGACCGGCCTGTGTGAGGCAGCACTATCTTGCAACATGACACAGACAGAGAGGACAAGGTAAGAGTTGTATTAAACACTAGAGCACTCCATGGTTTCATGTACCATTTTATTGGACTTATATAGAAATACTTAAAAAAACATGAAGTAGCACCATTACTTAAGTTTTACTTTATCATGTAGAACTTTAAATGTCAGAAAAATAAAACTCTTGATACATTTTCAAATCTTGTTTCAGCAAATATAATATTAGTATTTCACCATGAGGTTAAAGGCCCTTTATCATAAAATAAAATATACTTTGTTTTTAAACTTTGCTCAATAAAGTACATTTACGCTCAAGTAACTTCACCTACATATACATAAACAAGTGGTAAACAAATGTATTAAAATAGAAATACTAAAACTATAGTGGTGCAACAGAACTCTGTAATTCCCACTGGAATCTAATTCATACAAATTTTAGAAAGCATAAACGGTTCCTTTTTGTTTGACTTACTAAGTTTTATACATTTCAATGTTTTGTAATAATATAGAATAAAATATGCTTTATATTACTGAATAAAAAATATGCTGGGTGAAGCGGATTTAAAAGACATTTTTTGCTGAACCTATAAAACCTCCATCCCAACAGAATACTGGTAAATGCGATACACATTTTGTGGTCCGAATTTCTTCCCACAGTCTGTGTGATATTAAAATAATACAGTGTTCACTGCCATAAGGCCATACTAAAAAATAAACGATATTTTAACCCAGCTACAAAAAAGTTCACTGAACTTAAATTAAAATATTTGTAAACATCTTTGCAATACGAAATATAATCTTTCAAGTCAAAAAAGAATAAAATACTTCAATCTGTATTAATGTAATTAATATTTAAAACTTTCAACTTGTGGAATTTTAATCTATACATATATATGCAGGATATGTTGTTGCTCTCCCTCAAACTGTTTCTCCACTGAAGCTGCAGTATCATCACCTTCAGAAGTCAATAATCCTGTTTTGTCAAAGGCCTTCCAGATTTCCTAACCACTAGCTCTGCTACCAATACATTCGATCAGTGAAACTCAAAGGCCAGTTTCTTTAACAGTCAACAAATTGACTTTAGTACCTCAATCAAGATCTAACTCCATGTTATAACTTCATTAATGTTGTGTACAATTTACTAGAACTATTGATTACTAGGCTTTAATATTTAAAACATGCATTAGATGTTGAAAATATTGTCCCAAGCTACAGTACATTATAAACAATTACGATGGAGCCCTGAAGGGTGTCCCTTTTTGGATACTGCAGCTTTACATACATATGTATATACATACAAGAACACGTTATTAGGTTTTTCATAAAGCCGTACAAGTTTTTTTGTTTGTTCATGGTGGTTTGTTTGTTTGTTTGTTGCTATCTGCACGTTGGATACAACTTATGAAAATATACGTATAGCCTGAGTAACAGCTGCATGGCAGACAGGGCATTTGGGCTCGTTTTTCTCACAGATGCGATTGGCGCACTCCATGCAGAACAGGTTGTGGCCACAGGGGACCAGCGCTGCGATGACCTCACTCTCGAAGCACACCGAGCAGTCCCGGCTGCCCTTCCTGCTGGTCCCCGAGGAGGAGCTGGACGAGGAGCTGGATGTGGAGGAGGCCGAGGAGTCGGACGGCACCCCGGGCAGGTGGTTGCCCGAGAGGGTGGCGATGCCGGCGGACAGCGCGTTGCCGGGGTAGCTGGGGAAGCTCAGGGTGCCGCCCCCGGGATCGCTGCGCACTCGGCGGGCCAGCGGGTGCTCGGCTGCCCCTCCAACGTGGTGCAGGGGTGGGGACAGTCGGGGCTGGGTGGTGCAGCCCACCCCGTTGGCTCGCCGCTGGTTAGCAATCATCCCGTTGGCATTAGTGGAAGCATTGGCAGGAAAGATGGGCGAGTTGGTGTTGGTGTTGGTGGTGTTGTTGCCCCCGGCGGGCACCACGCTGCGCTCGTACTGGGACCAGATAAGCCCCGGGGGGGCAGGCGTGGGGTCAAATCCGGGTGAGGACTCGAAGGTCAAGTCAGTGCAGTCAGGCGAAATCACCTCGCTCCCGTAGACAAACTCGTTGCCATTGGCGTTCACATTGATGTTGACATTGTTGTTGTTGTTGCCATTGTTGGAGGCGGTGTAGCTCAAGGCGGGGCTTGGAGGACTGTAGTCTGCCAGCCGGGAGCTGCTGTTGTTCCCAAAGTAGGAGTCTGTGGAGGCACTGCCCAGGGAGCTGGAGCTGTCGTTGCGGTAGTTGGAGAAAGGCTTGCGTCCAGAGTTGGGGGTCATGCTGGAGGTAGGCTTGCTCCACAAGCTGGCGTGGCCATGCAGGTCGAAGCCCACGTCCGTGCCGTTGGCGTGGAAATCGTTCTCATCGGTCAACTCAATGAGTCCCCCGGTGCGCATGGCGATGTGTGCTTCGATCTCCTCTCTCGCCCGGTCCACGTTCTCTGGCATGCCTGTGACCTCGAAGACCGGCTCTTTGTCTCGGCTGGGCGTGACGATGTATGTGTGTGTCTGCTGCTGGATCCGCTTGATGGTGGCCCCCTTGGGTCCCACCACTAATCCCACCACCCGGTAGGGAACCCGCACCTGGATAGTGGTCTGCCCGGGAAGGTTAGGGGGCCCGGGGACAGTGCCACTCCCATTCAGGCTGCTGTTTTTGTTCCTGGAGGCTCGGATCATGGAGAAATGCTCTGCTGCAGAGATGATTTCCCTCCTAGCCATTGCTACATCCTCTCGTCTGCCTGTCACAACAAAGACTGGTTCCTCCCCACGCACTGGAGTCTTGATATAGGTGTTGGTCTTTGCTCGCAGGGCTTTAATTTTGCAACCTATGTTTAGGAATAAAACATTGAAGATAACTGTAAGTTCTCATGAAACGTTTAAAACTCACCACACTGCAAGAACAGGCTGACATGTGTAAAGCTAATGTGTGCTAAAAAGCCAGAGCAGTCATCTATTTCAGAACAACAATTCAGTCATTTCTTCACTGCACAAATTCAAACCACATGCCCCACTACATGACACACAGCAGCCAGGTCAAAAATAGCACGGAGGGGGAAAAAATGCGTGCAGAATTCATCATGTTCCGTGGCTTTGTTTAAAACCTATACTGATGATCATCGAAACACATCCAAGTAAAAAAAAAAAACAATGATACAAATTAAAATGCCATATGATTTTACAAACAACGGACTATTGCTTTAAGAAATAAGTGTTTTCCCCAATATAACATATAAACTTTTGTGTAGCCCACAGCCTCTACGACACAGCTGAAGTAAATTGTAAGTCCAGCTTCCAGAAAGAATGATGCTTATGAAATTGCTTTTTGTTGACTCAGAATGTTAAGTGGGACATGGTGATACACTATGACAACAAAATAGGATATGTAGTTGATAATGTTTTGTCCTGTCATCTGCGTGCTATAAGGCCACTACTCCGCTATGCCTTTGTTTTGTTGTTGAGTGCGAGGGCAATGCAGAGGAAAATATAGGCTACAGTGTCTGCGCACATGGACACGTCTCGTCCCACAACAAAAGCCAAATCTAAGAGTAGATCACGTCAACAGTGTAAGTCAATGACAAACACAATGAGGTAAAAGAAAATACTGCTGCTGAGTACGCACCTTGTCTGCCGACGATTTCAGCTACGTGCTCCGAACTAGGAACTGGGACACATTCGGTCATGTTCACGCTCTTTTTCCTCGGCTCATTGTCATACATTGAATTTTCGTCGTTGTCCAAACCGAGCAACGAAAGCTGGTCCAGTGCTATCTGTAGAGCTCTTTGGTCGTCCAAGGCGTCCCCTTGGTTACTCCCATTCCTCTCCATGTCGGCGAATAGCGAACTAGGCATCTTTGTGATCTTGCAGTCTCTGGGATCAGGAAGATCAGACAAAGGGGAAAAACTACAGAAGGAGGGCAGGATCGAGCAGGGAGAGAGGGGACACCGGTTTCAACTACTGGTGCAAATCAGTGCTTCTCCTCTCCTGGCAGTTAAAAATCAGTGCAGTCCGACCTTGGCGGACGATCTGTACGCCCAGCTCCGAAAATTCTGTGGACGGACAGTATGCGTATTCCGAAGTAGCCTACTGAGTTGTTGAAATGCCGGCGGTGGCAATAGCCTATTCCTTCAAAGGGCCCCTCCCCGGCTCACTCAGCTCTTTTCTGTTTTCTGTCTGACTTGCTGCAACCAGACAGCACTACTGGGGGATATGTGCGAATGACGTCACTGGTTGGGCAGGGACGGTGCGGCGCTGCTTCTATTTGCATACGTGGCTCTGATTGGACAAATCTAGGTGGATGGGCGGTTACCAGCGGAGCAGCTAGTCCTCTTCTCCCACCCTCCTTTGTTGTCTAATTAAACCGTGATAGACAATTTCTTTGACTGAAGTTCATTTTTTTACGATTTGGTAAACAACACAGTTTTGTCTAATAATGTAGAGACACACGTTGTGACCTTACCTTCTAACCGTCTTCTTTGTTGACATGTTAGTTGTATTTATTATCATTTGACACCAGGTGCTAAGCTGACAATTGACTTTTTAAATCACTTTCAACTGTTAGATATACCCTTTGTATTTCGTATGGCGGTCTTTTTCATATAACAAAGACTAACATGCATGCTTTTGTTCCACACATCTTTGAGCCGTGGATCTGTCCAGTTGGCGTGAAACTATTAAAATTCAAATGATAATGTTCTTTTCTGATCATCAGCAGGCTGTAAGCTGAGGGACCTGTACAGACATCTTGTGTATTCTGCAACACTGGGGAAATGTTTATTTCATGGCCTGCTGTTTTAGTCTTTTAGAAAATATAATAAGATATCTTAACAATGACACAAGTACCCTATGTATATACAGGCCCAAATATCGATTTCAAGAAGAAAAAAAACAAAAACAAATGTCTACTAACATGCCCGGACATGTACTCTTTGTTTGAGATTGTGATGTATGCAGCTTCCTCCTCCTTCTCTCTCTCTCTCTTTTCCTTTCTCTCTCTCTCTCTCTCTCTCTCTCTGTTTCTCCAGTGCTCGTGTCCCTCCTCAAAATAAGCGCTATTTTATGACCGCACGCTTTATGACAGTAGTTGGCTCACCCTTTTTACCCAGTTGACTCGTACAAGGCATTTGCCAAATGACATCAGACTCTCCTCCCCTCTTGCTCAGCAACTTGAAACAACTAACAGGTAATTGTTGTGTTCAAACAGTGCTCATTTCCTCAGGATGTTTACACCAGTGGACAGGGACAGCTGGCGAAAGGCTCTCAAGCCATGTCATTCAAACGTATAGTCTACCATAGAGCGCAGGTTCAAAATAGATGAGCATGATACACTCAAGGTAAATATATTTGGCGAAAGTCATAATATGTGACGTAAATTTGGTTGCCACTATCTGAATGTCAGAAATACAAGTGTAAAATCATGTTTGTTTTTGTACCTCTTTTGTCCTTTTTTTTTTTTTAAATGTCATTCAGATTTAACTTCTGTTGTCAGTTGTAGCCGGCGCGCTAAGGACAGCTTGTACTTTACTGTGAAAAAGAATAATACTGGTTTTCTGAAAAGAAGAAAATATAAGGTGGTGCGCTACCAACAAAAGGTAGCTCGGCAAATGACATGATTCATTTAGATGATGGACAGTATAGAAAAGTTTAGGCTACGGTGGAGGTGTGTACACAAGCTCTCCCAGAAGCAACTGCATCTAGAGGCAAATGCACCCATTGTGGTCATGCTGGAGGGTTGCTTGGGGGAGGGGAATCTGCTTCTTTCACACAAAGAAAATTTCAAACCAATTCAGAGCCATTGAGACGAGAAGCACTTGCTTTGTCACCTCACTTCTGGGGAACAATAGGTATGCTAATATTAACTCCTTTAGACCTGAGAATGTGAAATGTGCCATTCTTTTCATTTTCATTCACAATCTCTTTTTTTTTCAAAGCCCTCAAATCTGTATTTTATAATGCCAGTATGAGAAATTATACTGAATACATCTGTAAATATAAACATAAAATTATGTTCTACACAGGTGCATGGAATGCAACAAAGACTGAATAAAAATGTATTTGGGCTAATTTAGTGCCTTGAAGTCTGGACATTTTTAAATATCCAGCTGGCCATATACTTTAATAAATATCCTTTGTGTAATGTTTATAAATACTGTAAAAAATGACATTTGAGGCCAAGCACATGAAGGCAAACATATAACATGTGTTTTCACTTTATCCCTTTGCTGTAGCTTGATTCCAGTTGGGCAGGTCTTACATGTTGCACTACCTATAAAACATGCTACCAAATAACAATTGTTCATTGTAACTTCCCCAAATGCCTCAGTGTAAAACATGCATGCATATATGCACACAATAGAAATGTCATCACCAATTTGCCTGCAAGCACCAATTTGCACATATGGTGCATATAAGAGAGAAAAAGCTCTTTGTTCCAAATGTGTGTTATTAATTAGCCCTTCATGAGTGAGCCGGCCTGGGTGCTTCATGTGCACCATGATGTTGAATGTTCCAGTGTTTTGGGCTATTATAGCAAGTGCTAATCCCCTGGATATTTCTTCCCTCCGGTGCACACAGTGCATTTGGTCTCAGTGCACTGAAAAGCATGGCTTCCTCACAGACTGGAAACCAGTGGTGTAACACTTTGCCAGTCTGTGTCAGCCTCTCGGTCTCAGTCTCTCAGTGCAGGCCTGCTGGGGTTGGTTTTCTGCTGCCCATATGGAGGAGAGCACTGGTCATCCTAATGACATGACTTTTATGAGCACATGTTTTTCTTGTTAAAATGCTCGCCGCACAGCTGAAACCTTTTATTGCATCCAGCGATATAAAATAAAGTGAGAAGGAACAATCATAATAGTGACAGTAAATAGCTAAAAGTTCAACAGTTCCCCAAAGGCACGTGATGTCTATTTAACACTGATGTGCCATTTGGCCCTTTGGCCACAGGTAGAAAGAAATAAGAATTAATCCATATCAGTCATCCAAAACATCTGTGTATGTGTATGAAATTTATATATCTGTGTATATATATGTGTGTATAATACACATAATGAACCATTCAAATGCCAACCGTATCTGGTTTTCTGTTTTGCCTTACAAGCAGGGCATGTTTTATTTTATTTGACATTAAAATGACTGCAGCAGAATTGTTTCTCATTCAGCACAGGAAATCTGTCTGATAGTATCCTCCAATTAGCCAGCCTAAGCCAAGCCGCCGCTCTATGGAAAATACACAGGGGTGTGCTTTGTCTGGTGTAAGCCCTCACTGCTCATTTTGTTTTACTGCAAAGTCTTTCCCTAGCACCCGCAGCCAATGCATTGTAACTGATATTTGCTGTTTGGCATTAGACGTTAACCAGCCGCTTAGACCAGATTACCTGCATGGCCGTTAATGAGAAGACGAAGAGCTTAACGTAGCGTGACCCAGACCTGTCTGCGAGCCGCGGCTGGGGCCAGCTCGAGCTGTCTGTTGTTGCAGTGACCGGTGCGGCGGCTGCACCAGGGGCTTAGCGCACTCTCTGAGCTGCCTACTGACACACCGGCCCCGAGGTCACAGGAAACTGAACAGTCGGGAATGGGAGAGGGAGAGCCACCAAAGCACGCTCTGTTTGGATAGTCTGACCTCATCCCTCCATACGCGTACCCAGAGCAGGAGCAGGAAAAAAATAAGTGAGAGAGGGAGGGAGAGAGAGGGAGAGGGAGAGAGAGAGAGAGGCAGAGAAACAGAGAGAGAGAGCCAATCTGGCTTTAGCTCTTTGTCTGCATGGGGAGGCAGGGAACAAAGACAGAGCTGAGGAGCACTGTAATTGAATATGCTTTTTACTACACTGTATCATTGGCACTTATTGGGGCAATAAAATGGCCCAAAAACAAAACATTTCTCACATTATACAGTAATAACCTCGTTGTCGTGAGCCTGATGGCATGTTTTGTGCCTGCTGAAGCACTGCTGTCTGTTTGGGCAACACAGGCTGAAAAACGAGCCCGAGCCTGGCTTGCGAATTGATTGTGGGTCTGTGTGTGATGAGGGTGTGTGGGGGTTGGGGGGTGGTGGCGGTGTTGGAGGAGGAGGAGGAGGGTGGGGTGACTGAGGCCAGCTCGGTTGCTACTGCAGCAGCAGCAGCAGCAGCAGCAACAGTGACGCATGACGCGTCTGCAGGTGGGGTGCGGAGAGAGCGGAGCCGCCTACCAATCCTCCCCCCTCCCCCCTCCCTTCCTCGTTCTTCTCTTCGCCATGGCCCCCGCCGCCCGCGCTGACACACTGAACTGAAGTGGCACTGATTCCGTCGGCCCTGATTGGCTGCCTGCCAGGCGCCTGAAGAAACCATGCAGCACAGCGGCAGGACAGCTGGAGCAGCCACCCCACAATGCACTGCTCTCTCTGTCTGTCTCTCCCTCTCTCTCTGTCTCTCTTTCTCTCTCTCTGTCTTTCAAACCGCCCCACCCCTCCCTGCTGCTCTCAATTCAGCGCTTCTTGGAGCGTGCGGCTCATTCAAGGCGAGGCAGCGCCACTGCTGCAGAGCTTCCCCTCCTAAAAGTGACCTTCCCAAAAACGGGTCTCTTTGCTCGCTCGCTCGCTCGCTTGCTCGCTCCAGAGGCAGCCAAAAGGGAAACCCGGCCTCGTGGCTAAAAACGAATAAACACGAGCTGAGAATAAACAGTGAGCAAGGATGATTTTAGGAGATGGGGATTCTGGGAGGAGTGTATGTGTGTGTGTGTGTGTGTGTGTGTGTGTGGTGCGGGGGTGAGGGGGTGTGGTGGAGGGAGGGAGGGAGGGCAGGAGAAAAGCCCAAGCTCAGCAGCATTTATCAGTGTCGCCTTAGAGAGCACTCACGCCACACTCCACTCTTGGCCGGCCCTTAGCTAGCTAAATGCACTCGACATAAACTTTAGGTCATCATCTCCGCCTTGGGGCATAGTACTGGGACTGGCGTCAGGGAATAGGCAACGCAGAGGGGGAGGAGGGGGCTAGACACACCTTTCAGATGCATGCTTGACTGGCTCTGCCATGTTGCCCCGATGGGTGGACCCCTGGCTGATTTGTGGGGAAGAGGTGAGGAGAGCTGTACATGTGTTTGTGTGTGTATTGACGTGTGTGTTTGTGCACACACACACACACATGTGTCTTGAAGGGGGCAGGATTACAAGTCACCAACCCCACCGACTGTGCTTGTACCTTCCTCTTAACTGACAGCAGAGGTTTAGCCCTAATCCTTGCAGTCAGGCCGGCATTAGAAACAAGTTCCTAATTTACTGCAGCACTCCCCCGGGGGAACGGGGTGGGGGTGATGCAAGCTGAGTCAGAAACTTTGGGCCAAGTTTTTTGAGGGTATGAATCCGTCCTTTGTCCTCCTGAATACGAAATAAGGCCCCCACGTCTCAACTGCTTTGAACCCAGTTAGCACCAGGCGTGCAGCAGGAAGGAGGAAGTGAATTAAGCCTTGTCTGCAGCCCCAGGTCTGCATGGACAAATGGCTGCAGGAACATTCACACATTAGTCCCCCTCACACATCAATAACACAACTGGCCTTTGTGGTGCTGCATGAGGAGACTTGGCCGTCTCCCCTTGTAGCAATTGACAGAGAGCCTAGAAAACAGCACTGCTGTCATGCTAATGTTGTTAGCTGTTATCAGAGGGAAAATATTTCATTCACAGTGTTTGAGGCAGGCTCCGCTGCAGAATGTATGCCATGTAAAAACATTATATAGAATTGAAAGCGTGTTCATGGAAAAATCACAGTGAGGTAACGTGATTTGTATCTTTGTCGGTTACTGGCAAAAATGACTTCAGCTAGGTGAAGGGAGGGAGGGTGAGTGGTGGATAATTATCAGCCGAAAAGAAAACAACTCCGAACGAGGAAGAACAATATTGACTCGAGGGTGACACATGTTGAGCCCACCCTATTTATAACTAATTTATAACCAAACACCACAAACATCCAGCAAATTATTGCAGGAGATTATATAAATGAGCAGCTCTTCCTGTGGGCCAACAAAGGTTACCTTTCATCAGACCTTGAGGCCGAAGCCAAAACCAAGCATCTTTTAAGGCCTTATTACTGTAAGTAGGTTATGAATTATTCACGTTTCAAAAACAATCAGCAGGGGTCTCAGCAGTCACCAAGCCAAGCACACGTTATTTTTTTTCTTTTAGGAACATTAGTGAGAGGCAGTGAAGCGAGATCCATTCTTCATGCCGAAGACAAGGCATTTCCAGTGACAGCCCCCCTGGTTTAAAGTACAATAAACAAGTAGGGTACATTTTCTATACACAGTTTTTCCCCTCTCCATATATATATGTAGTTTTTTTTTTTTGCTTCCCAGTTCTTAATCACAGCAGAGTAATGAAGCTGCTCACACATTTAGCCTCTGTGTTTTTTTTTTTTGTAAGTAAATGGGCCTCAGGCAATTTTTTTGGCAGGGAATGTATAAATAAATACCATGCTGTATATGTTTTTATTTCATTCGGCGTGGAATTGGGTCAACCACTAAAATTAACCAGCCACCTCTCTCTCCCTCCTCACATGTGCTGCAGTTCAGTGGCTGCTGGCTGCTGGCTGCTGCGACTCATTTCGGCAGTGGAAAACAGGGAGGCAGGACTCAGCGAGCTCTGTGCTGCAGCAGGAGAGGGAGGGAGGGAGAGAGGGAGGGAGAGAGGGAGAGAGAGAGAGAGAAGGACAACCAGAGAGAAGCAGGGGAGGGGAGACAGAGGCAGTAAAGGTTGTATAATTTCAAAGGAGTGTCTCTCATCCCCCCACCCTACCCCACCCCACTCCACTCCAGCCCCACCCCTCCCCTCCCCTCCCCATTCTGCAGCAGTGCGGACTGATGGGGATCAGATTTTAAGTTCCATTGACTCCGGGCTACATTGATTGGCTGCTTGGAAGGGCAGCCAGGGGGAAAGGCAAGGCCCAGACTCCCCACCTCTCCCAGGCAGGGGGAGAGCTGCGGCAGCAGGGCGGTTGAGCTCTGAATGCCGGCCCTGTTCTCCACATGTGGGTCACTCCCCCAGTGCACTTTACATCTGATAACAGCCCTGGCCGTACTCTTCAGAGGGCCAGTCCCGCTTGCCCCCCTCCCCCCTCCCCACCACCACCAGAATGAACACACACACACACACACACACACACATACACACACACACCACTGACAGCAAAATGATTGTTAATCCTTGATGCATGCATATGATGGATAATGCCCCCTTAATGCAGCTTGTAGAGATAATATGGGGATCAGACGATGTGCATTTACACTGCAAGCCAATGTAGGTCTGCAGCAGTCCTTAGATGAGGCTTTGAATATGGGGTGCTGTGAATGAGACTCATATCATATGATTGATACATTTTCAATTGTTTGTGAAGGCTCTGATTTCCGGTTGTTGTGCACAGCAAAGCAGAGATGTGCCGGTGATGGGGGCAGACACAGTGTCTGCTAGGATGCTGCTTGCACCAGGTATTCATGCCGGATTATTAGAGTGTGCTGCTGTTGTGTAAACAGTGAATTGGCTGTCTGGGTGGGGTGCTGTCAGTTCTGACATTGGCCAGCAGGGGGAGCGTTGCCAAAAACTCCATCCACACACTCAAACAAAATTGCTGCACCAAATGCAGGGCTGGGTATCTCTCTCTATGTCTCTCTACCTCTCTCTCTCTCTCTCTCTCTCTCTCCAGGATTAGTAACCGGTCAAGGTCATTATCTAGATCATTCACGGTTTCAAGTGAATGAATGAAAAGATAGAGAGAGAGAGGGAAGCAAGCAAGTTAGAGACAGAGAGAGAGAGACAGAGATGGAGAGAGAGAGATGGAGAGAAAAAAAAGAGAGAGAGAAATTGATAGCAGGATGAAGCAGATCCTACAGAGACTAAAGATTCATCATCCTCGGCACCTGATGAATAATGCCAGTCAAGCAAGTCCGTCTGCTGCAGGGCTCGCTGTAGCCTGTTTCCCCAATCTTCCCGCCCATGGGCTGTGCCAAATGGAGCAGGGCTGTAATATCTGCACAGCGTAAAAAATATGTCAGCGGTGACTCTGTGTCCCCGTGTGCCTTGCCTTGTCCCAGCCTCGCCTCGGATCGCCTCGCCTCGCCGCTCCTTTCCTCTCCTGGCCTCGCCTGGGCTCACACTGAGGCAGCTCTCCAGACCAGCCCTATTAGACCTGACTATAAATTACTCACGAATTTAACAGCCTCGAAGAGGTTGCCTCTTTTTTTCTCCTCTACCTCAAGCTGGTGTCCCCGTGTATATAAATAATATATATATTAAAAAACATTTTGCTCCGAAATAAAAATATGGGGTCAGCAGGTTATTAGTGCTTTCTTTACCCATTTGCAGTGGTCGGCCGTGCGAGGGGGGTCTGGTCAGATGAATGGCACTCTTTATTTTCTCCTTTAATAGCTGACCTGTGACTGCCACGGGGTCAACAGCCATCACACAGAGAAGTCCTGTTGTTTCATGATGAGGAACATGCACGTTCGCATACACACAAACACACACACGTGTGCACCCACGCACACACACGTGTACACACACACACATACTCCCACATGGGCCCCACTCACACATTCATTACAAATCAATAACATCTCACACAGACGTCTGTGCCCTGGAGTCTGCCGCGACACCTTCAGCAGAAGACGGTCGGTGTGTGGTGGAAGAGGATCTTACTCGATCATTAGCGTTTTATCACTTGATCATTTTTGCATAGCCATTGTGCACGCTCGGCCAGGACTATAACCTCTAGTAAAATCAGTGGCCACAGCTGTAGTAGCTATAATGGCAGTGGCATCATTATCTTATCCTATTATCTTATACATATTTTACACTTATTTTATCTTTTATGCTTTTATATTGTCCTTTGCTTTTATTTTTGTTAAGCACATTGGACTTCCTTTGTGTATGAAATGCGCTATACAAATAAACTTGACTTGACTATTAGCAGACAGAGTCACACTAGTGGCAGGAGCAGAGGAAGGCAATCGAACTGATGAGTGTGTCAGAGGTGGCAACAAAAAAAAAACAATCACATTCATGCCCGTCGGCAACGAACATAATAGCAGAATCCAGCATTCCTGATGCATTAGGAGTGTACACCTGTCATGGCTGGATCAATAACAGCAGAAGGTCCAGAGACAAATCGCCAGAGATTCTAAAATAGAGCATGTTTGGAGGCAAAACTGCAACAGGCATCAATACTGTTATGTGTTATGGTCGGCAGAGCCTATGGCTTTGAGACACGGGTGGTCTGGTCTGCAGTCCATTCCTACACATGGCAGCTATCCTTTTTATGTAAGATGCAATATAGAGCTCTGTACAATGCAAACAAAAAAAAGTCATAACTGAATGTTCCTGGTGTCTCAGTATCCTTGAAGCTGTCTGCATGGTTTGTTTACACAACTCACCTTTTCTTGTGGTTGTTTTAACGCTTCGCCATCCTTTTCATTTGCCTCTGGCTACCCTACCTGCCACTGTCTGTGCTTCTCGGAGTGCGTGTTGAGGAGGTGAGGTGGTGCACGAGAAGGATGACAGCAGCTATGTTGACCCAGTCTCAATCTACAAGCCCCCACTCCTCTTTCTTTCTTTCTTTCTTTTTCTCTTTCCTCCCTCCCTCTGTCTGTCTGTCTTTCTCTCTCTCTCCCTCTGTCTGTCTCCCCCCTCTACTCTCTCAGCTGTGTGCTGCTGCTCTCTGGCCCACACAGCGTCTTGCACATAGGCTCCAAGTGGCCAACATGCTCCCGGGAGACTGAACCCAAGGCTCTGAATGTTGTTGTTTTTTTTCCTGAAAAAAAAAAAAAAAAAAAGTCCCCGAGAATAAATAGGATAAAGAACATAGGCCACGTTTGTTTGGCTGGCGGCAAAATCACACATAGCCTTTTGTTGCGGCTTGCCGCACCCTACTCCCACAGACTGATTGGATCCGCTTCTGCTTTGCTTTGCTTTGCTTTGCTTTGTGACTAGCTGCTTATGAAATGGATTATGACATGAGCCCTCAGCTTAAAAATACAATACAGGCGGCGTATAGAGATTGGCAAAGCACACTTTAGGATGTAAAAACAAGATTATTTCGATTATTTGTTTAAAATGGATGCTGGGGAGAAGGGCTGCGAATGAGTAAAAATACACAAAAATGTGCTAACTGCCTTCTGTTTTTCTTGCTTTCTCTCTCTCTTTCTCTCTCTCTCTTTCTGTCTCTTAGGTTTTCCTCACTTCCCGCATTTGTCTGTTTGGCAGTGCACCATGGGAATGTGTGTGTGTGTGTGTGTGTATATGTGTTTGTGTGTGAGTGTGTGTCTGTGCATGTGTGTGTGGGTGGGTGGGCGGATAGGGTGGGTCCATCAGGGAAAGAGGAAAGAGGCAGGATGAGCAGATGCACTGGGATCAGCCTCCCCGTGCGTCTGTGTGCAGGTGTGCTTGTGGTATTTTTAAGCGGCGAGGAGGGAAAAGACAGCCTCACCGCTGACACTTACGCCCACTCGTTCGTCTCTCCGATCAGGCAAGAAGCAAGAGGGGGGCCGCCCAGCCTCGGCCAACATGGTAATTGCTCTGGCAACAGTGAGGGGGAGTGGGGACATATCCAAGACCAGCTCTTCCTGCCTGGCTCTCCCTCCTCCACCTCCTCCTCCTCCTCCTCCTCCACCTCCTCCTCCTCTTCTCTCAGCCACTCAACACAAACACTTCCTTGGTCAAACAGTCTACATGCATCTTAATGACAACGGCGGCCAGCTCTTCTTCTACTAACCCAATCGAAAAGAGGGCCCAGTCCATCTCGTTCGCCTTATCAAAGTGCCATCTCCCATCTCAGTGTACATGGAGGATGAGCAAAAGGTCGGGGGGCTACGTTAGGGAGGGTCCAGGGGCTCAGGCCACATCAGAGCGGTGCTTGCTCTGGGTGGAGGAGGACAGGATGGAGGAGAGGCTGGGTGATGGATCGGCGTCCCTGGTGGGGTGGAGGTGGGGGCAGGGGTGGGGGTGGGGGGTGCACAAGGCCTTGGCAAGAGGAGCTCTTTTTTCTCTGTCTTCTCTCCCACACACAAAAGAGCTTGTAGTTCTCTCCCGTGGCCTCACAGGTCAGGTAGTGGGGGAGTCGGGGGTAAGAGGTGGGGGCATGTTCAGCATGTCGTTCCGAACCTCCCCGTGGCAAGAGTGGTGCTGGTAAATGGTGTTCCGGCACTTCTGAGGGTACTGCTAATGCCTACACGCTGGACAGCAGGACTCTGGTGTGGTTATCAGACGCTGAGGGGGGGGGCATGAACCAGCTACCGGCACGCAAGGCCGGCTTTGAAAACTAGCTGTTCCAATTACACACGACAGGGAAAATCAAAAAACATGAAACTAGCCCCTTTCTGGAATGGGAGGACTCCTCTGCCAGTAAAGTGCTGCTGCTCTTTTTTCCCCTCCCTTCATTCACACCAGATTGGACAGACAAGCGTGCAGACAGAAAAGGGCCATGGATGGAACAAAAGAGAGGAAAAAAAAAGAAAAGAAAAAGAGTTCATTCTCTGTCCAGCGGCAGAAGTTTCTCACAGCATGGGTTAGCCCTTAGCTGTCACTGTGTGCAAGGGGCATACCGTCTGCAGATGTGCTATACACGCCTTTCAATCTCTTTCTTCTGTTTGTTTTGGCCCGACTCCCCACTTGTAGAACAATTACTGCACACATGCAAGGAAGGAGAGTGAGCCAGCATTGCCATGCAAAGGAGTCTTGTCAACATGGAAGCACATGCAAACACACACTGCACACACAGCCATTAGCAACGCAATTAGCGAAATAATTCCTGAGAAAACGAATGAGGCCACTCTTTCCAGAACAAACGAGTTGATGACTCCATGGCACTTAGAGTACTGTATAAGCCACTCTTTGAAATGCACAGCCAGCTTCTCTAGCACTTTGACACTCACGCAGTGCAGTGGCCATTTTGATAACATATTCAGTGCACTTAACAAAGAAGGGCAGAATCGCGGCGATGTAATTGTGTGGGTGTATAGACAGTTAAGGGCAAACATTAAGCCA
>CM059280.1:7865945-7870945 GCA_030347295.1 Setipinna tenuifilis | reverse complement strand
CAGATTCATAAATAATGTATGGATGAAGTCCCAGTGCCGCGTCTAATGTTCCGTCTGCCTGATGTGGGAGCCCGCTGTGCTTTAAGGTGGCGTGGCTGAGGCTGTGGCTGTGGCTGAGGCTTATCTGTGGGGCTGCATGACAAAACCTTCCAGGATTTTTCGTGAAAGCGTGAAGAATGCTTCAAGCCACGGCGTATTTCAATGCCCATGTCAAATGGTAAATAACGGATAGCAGGCAAACAGATGAGGGCAATTGTGTATGTCTTTGTGTGTGTGTGTATAAGTGAGTGAGTGAATGAGTGTGTGTGTTTGTGTGAGTGAGTGTGTGTGTGTGTGTGTGTGTGTGTGTGTGTGTGTGCCAGCCCGCACCATAGGTGTCCTACTTACTATTTGCAGCAGTCAGGCAGACCCTGGTCACCTATGACATACTTTCCTGTAAGCTCATTGTATGCAACACCATGTTCACTCAGGAACACTGCAGACAAGGAGGAGAGGAGGAGGAGGAGGAGGAGGAGGAGGAGGGGAGCTGAGAGAAAAAGTGCTTGCGTGTGTCATTGAGGAATGAGAGACAGAGGGCAGGCAGGAGAGGAGAGGAGAGGAGAGGAGAGGAGAGGAAAGCGGCCCGCTTCCAAAGGAGCCTACAGGGAACAAAGCCACCTTAACCGCCAGTGCTGATGTCTGCCTCCCGCCCGCCCGCCGCTTCGCTGCACCCATTTCGCACAGCTCGGCTGCCCTGCCTAGCACAGGCGACTGAGGGAGGGAGGGAGGAGGCGGGGGGGCGCCTGTGCCCAAGTGCCACAGCATGCCAGCTAAATCTTCCCTTCTTTTCAGAAAGCAGAAGCAGACGGTTGGTCTGAGCGTCTTTCTGTTCTGTCCTGGCTGCCAGTTGATGGATGAGTGTGTTAGCTAATGATCAGTCAGGCGTCTTCCTCTCTCTCTCTCTCTCTCTCTCTCTCTTTTTGAGTGTCCGCTTCCCCTCTTTCCTGCAGGGCTCATGTTACACGCAAGTTTGGCAATAACCCCCCCCCACACATACACCACACACACACACACCACACCCACCCAACACACCCCCCTGTCAAGACCTCTTGTGGCTCTTGACTCTAGCCCTATTTGTTTTCATCCAGCAGATAGCCATCTCCTCTAGCCCTAATATCCTTCCGTTGGCCCCCGCAGGCTCTGGGAAGCAGGGGTGGGGGGTGGGGGGAGTGGTTTAGCTGGGCTGATCAATACTGACCTGGGATCACCGGCCACAGGAGACATGCCTGTCAGCCTGAACAACAAGCCCCAAAGAGCCGCCACAGCCATCACACCACCGGGCAAAGACCAGTCTAACACAGTGTGCAACACCCAGCTTGTTGAATGACACACCCAGGTACCAGCTGGTGCCGAAGAAGGGCTGCGTAAAAGGCCATTCCTGGCCTCACAAAAACCTCTGGCCAACAGGGGCTACTTCGTTTCAGAGGTCGCATCAAGCTGAAGGGCAGGAGGCACCTGTGACTAGGCATGGGGATGGCTGACGAGCAAAGCAAAGCAAAGGTAGCTGGACAGAACTTATTTTTGTTGGACTGCTTTTAATTCCTGCTTTTTTCCGTGCAATTTCACTTTGTGCACCATGATTGAGAGACATTTCTGGATGGCAGGCCAACTTCAGGCTCTGCTCACTGTCTGAGCTGCATACTCAATACACAGCCATAAACACAACAGCCAGAGGGATGCAGATAAAAGGTTAACTTGTGACACAATATTAAACGCTGTTTTATTCCACCTACTGGTATATGCCTTGGCAAGTGTTACAAATGTGTCATCAAGTAAGGTTCTTTGAAAGTTATTTCTGATGTATCTAAGTTTCCGTGTGCGGCTGCTACATTCATGTAGTATTGTGACACTGTAAGAGATAACTTACAATATTTTACACACAGATTGTCAGCATTATTTCAGACACAGTGTTTTCTGGATGATTTGTACATTTTGTTCTGGCTATTTGTACAGGTGGTATGATTGAACTGAGTGTGTTCCTTTTGTTTTCACCATCCCGCTATAGACTTACATAGATAGACCTATCAAATCGTTACATTTAGGGTACTGTTCTGGGCCAATCATTAGGATGACAGAATCGATTCAGAGTCTCAGTTTCCCCACACACAGGCATTTAGATATCTCTGCCATCACAGGGCCAGCGAGTGGTAGCTTTAATGTCCCAGCCCATACTGTGTGCTGGTGTAGTCAAGCCATAGCAGAAGTCAGTGTGCTGACAGGGCTCCAGTTAAATCAGCATTAAAATCTCGGCCCAACTTCCACTTTACATCTGTTCTGCCGTTATCTGCAGCATCACGCAGCCTTATCTCAGCGCTTTGTCAACTCCGCAATTTAAACCCATCGGTTCCGCAAAATTAAACCCATTATCTAAATGCAACGCAGAGGTCATTACCCAGAGGCACTTAGCAGCTTTGACCCTTTACGTGAGCGCGCTAAAGGAGCGAAGCATCGGTGCGAAACGCACAGCACTGGAGTTCAGGCAAGTTGAGCGGCAGGATGCCCTCGTTTTTTTTTCGAGGGGGGGGTAGTCACTGAACAGAACAAAGAACAGGGGAGTTGTTAACAAAGGTGATTCGTTAATGAGACGAAATGAGACGCAACACAACAACAAAGAACTCATCAGACAGACGTCAATGTGCTTTTGAGTTGGGTTCATTTATTAGAAATCTCTGACTAGAAATGTGGCTTTATTTATGCATTTTGTTTGTTCAGTCTACTACAGGGAGAAAAACACAATCACCAGCCCTGTAACATACTTACACAGTGGGGAACACTCGATAAATGCATGTGTGTGGTCTTTGTCCCTTCAAAACTATTAAAACAAGCATAATTTCCCTATTTTATCATGTTTGTGTTTTTCCAAATTAAATTCTGGTCTTTGGGGTGCGTTTAATGAAATCCGACGGGGAGGCGGCGGAATTCATTTCAAAGCCATTCCACTCGAAGTGTGGGCTTAGAGATGAGCGGCACCCCTCGAAAATTATGCGCGGCGGTAACCGATTCTCTCAAGCAAAATATTGCAAATGAACGGCATTACCAGTCAGCGTCTGAGACCGACCCTTTATGGCCCATGGAGAATTTCTAATATAAGCGTCGCGGGAACGAGTCCTCCCTCCCCCACCCCCCATCCACCCCCCACCTCTCTCCACTTCCTCTGTCAGCTATCATGGAACAAGCCCAGAACGGTTTCCTATTAGCTCCCACCTGCTGGGGAAGCAGCGAAGGAAGTCCTGCTGTCTTTTTTGACTATTATGCCTGGTTTTCTTAAATAAATACCCTTGAATGATTCAGGGAGAGATGATCTAGGAGGACTCTCTCCTGACACGGAAGACAAAGGTTAGGTAGGAGGGTAAAGGGCTATGAGCTGCAGGGCCTGTGCCAGTCCACTGAGGGCAGAAGGGTAGGGTGAATGGGAGTGAGAGGGAGAGAAAGACTGAGGAGGTGAATGAATGTCTGTGGGTGTGCAATCATTTGTTCTTGCCAAGTGTCCTCTGCTTCTCGGCGTGCTCCACGATCTTCTCCTCCACGTAGAGGCCCTTGCGTCGGCGCACTGCGTTCATGTACTTGAGGGCCTGGTTGGCCGAGTCGGCCTTCTCCCCAAAGTGCAGGTACTCCTCCTCCGTGGTGGGCACCCAGAACGGGTCGCTGGCTATCACCTGGAGTCACAGGAAACACAAACACAAACGCAACACTTCACAGTATGTCAACAGTGTGAGCGTTACACAACACAACAACGGGTTTATTTTATTCAGTGCAGAATAACTAGGGATGAGCCAGGAAAAGACTAGGTAGATAACATTGGCCACATTTCAGAATCTTTGTCTCCAACTTCCTCTCTCTCTCTCCACTGCCTGGCTCTGTCACGTTTTTCTTTCTTTCTCACTTTTTGTCTTTGTCTCTCTGTATCTCTCTTTCTCTCTCTCCCTCGCTCTTTCTCTGTCTCTCTTTCTCTCTCTCTCTCTCTCCCTCTCTCTCTATCCCTCTCTCTC
This sequence comes from Setipinna tenuifilis, assembly GCA_030347295.1. Taxonomy (NCBI): domain Eukaryota; kingdom Metazoa; phylum Chordata; class Actinopteri; order Clupeiformes; family Engraulidae; genus Setipinna; species Setipinna tenuifilis. The sequence continues at coordinate 7,866,917 of CM059280.1, read as the reverse complement.
CGTCTGGTGTCATAACAATGGGAAACCTATAGTGAGCCTGTCTGAGGGGTGCACATGGCCCCAGCAGTGGCACAGACAGCTCATTATGTAAAGCTGCATGACTGCGTGTTCCAGTGAGAGAGAGAGAGAGAGAGAGAGAAAGCGAGTGAGAGAGGGACAGAAAGAGCGAGCGCCAGAAAGAGAGAAAGAGACACAGGGACACAGAGAGAAAGCGAGTGAGAGGGGGAGAGAAAGAGCGAGCGCGAGAAAGAGACACAGAGAGAGGGAGAGAAAAGGATAAAGAGAGGGAGGGAGCGAGGGAGGGAGGGAGGGAGGGAGTGAGAGAGCGCTGCTGCTGGGCGATGGATGAGGCAATGCCTGTTGCCGAGGCGGCGGGGTGGATGGAGGTGGCAGGACGCTCGCTCGCCCCGCTCCGCTCCGCTCCGTGCCATGACCTCACCATTAGAGACCCAGTCAGGGAGCACAATTACAGTACCAGACCAGCCGGCACAGACACCCCACTGCCACCCCGCAACCCGCCACCCGCTACCTCAATCCACATCCATCCACCCACCCGACCTCACCTCACCCCACTCCACCTCACCCCACCACAACGACCCCAGTGCCCATTACCAGCACCACCACCACCTGGCCCTCACCATTGCTCTCCCCAGGACAGATGGCAGCGAGAACAACAGGCATGGATTTACTAACTATAGGGGAAAAATATAGGAGGGAGGGAAGAGGGAGGGAAGAGGGAGGGAGAGGAGGGAAAAAAAAATGTCAAGCACAATCGACACGGCCTCGCACAATCGACTGTGGGGCCGCTTGCTTATTGAGGAGCATATGTCACAATGCATCTGGAGAGGAGCGCAGTGGCGGTGGTGATGGGGGGGGGTGGAGTGGGGAGGGGACCTGAGGAGGCAGCTTACAATTCCAAGCGCAGTTAGGATTGAATGTACACGCTTTTTAAGCACTGTGTGAAGGGCATGG